>WYDI02039999.1:0-61970 GCA_009867235.2 Psittacus erithacus
AGCATGAATTTTGAGCCCGCAGGTCTCAGTTTAAACCTGCAAAATAGATGTCTCTAATTCCCTTGTGAGCAGGTAAGGGTTGAGGGTATTCAGCCCTTGCGGGAAGATTTTAGTGATTAGACCACAAAGTCCTGGAGTGATTTGAACAGTTGTACTTACTTAGATCCGCCTGTGGTATTTTGGGTAGAAGGTTATTTGGGGAAAAGTGGGGGAGTTCCTGCTTTTCTGGTACAGAACAAGAATTCAGATAGTTTTTCTCATAACTTCAGGCTCTGAAGTTTTGGTTTACAGTTTACATGTAATGGGTGTAACCTGTGAGGAAAGAAGCAGTGTTTATCTGAGATGCATGGCAGTGAATGACAGGACAAAGGTTAGGTGTGTGTGGAGAAGGCTGGGCATCGATTTCCTAAAGATGTTTTTTGTTGAAAGCTACAGCTGTTGGAGAGCACAGACCTCCCTCTACACAATTAGGCATGTTTTGATTAAAAGTCACTGGAAAAGATATGTCAGTCTGACTCTTAATCTCTTACACAGAGATGATAATACCGTCAGCTTTCTCATACTTCATTGACATAGAGTGTTGTGTTAAAGTCTGGCTCAGTGGTTCTGCGTGGACTTCACCCCATGTTTAAGATAATTGCTGCAATACATTTCTGCCCAAGAAGAAATTGATTTCTCAGTGGCATAATTATTTTTTCACTGCTTATCAAACTGGTCTCTCCAGGCAGTTTGTTTAAAGATCAGATGCTTTACGCTTATGGGAGCACTGCGGGAAGGTTTGTTGATGGCTTGGTAAACAATTAAAAAGTCTGAAATCAGAAAACGCTGGGCTTCATGCAGTAGAGCATGGTAGGTATTTATTTTGACTGCCAGGTTTAACTGTGTGGTCTTAAGTGGTAACTTAAGAGCGTTTAACATGCCTTTGGCAGTCCTGTCCTCAGCACCTGCATGAGCTAGTCACTGCTCATCCCAGCAAAAACCCTATGCTTCTTTCCTGCTAAAAAGGCCCACTGTCCCTCTGCTTTGTCTGTGCATGTTTTATTCCAGGCTTACTGAGCCGCCTTGGATGAAAACAAAAGGAAGGGAAAAGCAAGAAGTGGATCTGTTGACAGCTATGGCAGAGATCGGATTCCAAGCCAGGCCATGGGATTTCTGAGAAGGGGCTACTTGAACAGGACTCTGCTTTGATTAATTGGAGATAGGGTGACACCTTGGACGTCAGAACTGTATTTGAGCTTGGAATCAGACAGAGGGTCAAAGACATGAGATGCTTAAGGGCTGAAATGTGATGCCTGCTGCTTCCCTCCCTCTCTTCTCTGCTTTCTGGCTGTTGTACAGGCCTGCAGGTCCTGCTCATGTGGCTTCGTTTTACTAGTTCTGTTCATAATGAGTTTAGAAACATGTAGCAGAATTGGCTGCTTTTTCTGCGCTATGCGATGCTTTTTAGCATCGCCACCCTAGAAATCAGACTGCCTTAAAGCCTTGCAGTCCCCTAAGCTTAGGCTTTGGAAACTTCCTCCCATTGCCAAACAAGCCTTTGAGGACTTGCAGACTTGCTTCTTTTTTCCCCAAATAAGTTTCTCATCAAGGGCAATGTTTTTTGAGTAGTTAACCCTTTTCCTTATGTTTTCTGATAGCAAATCTTGTATATTATTATTGGTTTTAATATTATTAGAAAGAAATGCAGATTGGCATCATTAAAAAAAGAGGGAATGGAAGGTCTGTGGAAATCAAGTTTTACTACCTTCAGTGCCTTGTTAGCTGATGCTGTGAAGAGATGCAAATAAATAGCCTACAGTATAAATGTAAATAAAAAAATAAAATAGTTTAAAAATAAAAAAATCTCTGTATATTTGCTTGATATCTCTAGGTGAAGACGATTTGGTCTCTTCTGCTTCATTCTTTCCTTGGGCCATGGACAGGTTTACTTTAGCCAGGCTGCTGACCCAAGATGAAAGACTTGGGATGGAATTCAGCTTACCTGACTTAAACAGTATAATGCTTCTTATAAAGGCATCTAAACCAGTCTGCTAAAATCTTTTTGTGTCAGCTGATTTCAGTGGCTGCTAAGAGTAATTCATACTCTGCAGGTTTAGTCATTTGGTGTCATATAGTTGGGACTCAAGTCCGGCATTTGTGGAGCATACTCTCCATATCCATACTATCTATTATGGATACTCCCAGGCAGTGCAGGTTATGGTGAGGGTACCTTCGTAGCCATTTTCTGGGTCTTGATGATAGTCCTGTGTGTATATAACCTATAGATTTAAATGCTACGGGGCTTCTTCAATTGGACCTGTATGTTGGGTTCTCTGTCTCCAGTGCACTCACATCGCTCGTGTGGTTACAGGTTTGAAATCACCCCACTGTCTATAAATGCTGACATGGCTAAGGTTTTTAAACGTGCAGGACCATTCTTTATGAGGCAAGAACACTTTAAAAGTATTTAAAGAGGCAGTTTGAACCTGTATGAAAACCTCCAGAGATGAGGAAGATTCTAATTACCAACGCTTTTAAACTGTACTCCATTTTGAATCTGGCCTACTTTGATAGCGATCAGAAGCTTTCAGCAAGTAAAGACTTTTTCAGCTGTTACCAACACTGTTTGGGAGTGCTTTTCCAATTTTTGATACTTTGGTTATAGGGATGCCCCAAAAGCATTGCCTTTCCCTGAACTCCTCAGCAGTCTGGTAACTTGCCTCTCCTGGGCAGAGAAGTTTTAACAGGGACATTGTGAGATGATGACAGTCCTTTGCCAAGCTCCTTTTTTGATGTTGGTTTTCTGAGTTCAAGTTAGGAACACCTAAAACGTCCTATAGAATTTCTCCTATGCAAACACTTGAGCATAAATTGAGGGAACATAAATTATTGCCTGTTGCTGTTCTGGAGTAGTGTCTTGGGAGTCTTGTCTGTGCTTTTGTTAACAGAAGAATTATAAATCCAATTGTATGCTGAACTTGGTTAAAACACTGGGAGGTGATTTGGAATAGTGAATGGTGCTGCTACCTTTACTTAAATGATGGGGTGCTTTGTAAGTTCAAGCGATCTTGCTTTTAAAGCTTGCTTCATAACTGCATTAATTCTGCATTGAAAACTGTCAAAGGTGAAACATCTCTTTGGAAGAAAGGCAGGCAGTGTTTGTGCTGCATCCAGAAGTGCTCTCTGTGGTAGCCTGCTCTTTACAAAAGAAATAATTATGCAAAAACACATTCTAAGAACAACAGGGTTGAGGAATTTGATTCATTGCCTAGGCATAATGACCAAAATTTGAACCTAACATGCAACCAAGAGGCCATTTAAAGCAATTATGTGTTTTAAATTAGGAGACATAAAAGGCAGCAGAAGCGTAACTTTCCTTGTAGTTTACCCATGGCCAAAGGCCTTTTCACTTGTTTGCATGCTGTAATGAGATGCCGTGGAAGTTGCGTAGGGTTCTCCTGGTCACCAGTCTTTAAAATCCCATCCCAAAACCTCAGACTTTATCAGCTTGTTTACAGCCCTTGTTAAAGTAGTGTTTGCATCTGACCAGCAAAAGGGTGAGGTCCTGCCTGTTACGCGATACGACTCTTCTGCTGCTACTGCTCTTCTTAGATGTATGGCGGATAACCAAGGACCTTAGCAGGAGGCTGTGTTTGTGTGCCGTGACCATGGGAAGAGATTATTAACTCTGTAACTTTGTTTTTTGTTGTATTTTGAAGGAGCATTTGAGTTTGCACTGATTATGCTGAACAGTATGAAGTTGTCTGGTTCGGGACTTTGTTGGTCCTTTCCTTTTTTGCCTTCGTGGCTTTTGAGACTGTCCTTAGAATAAGCCTCAGGTGGCTGCTCTTTCTGTGGCTGGGTCATTATTGGTAAAAATGAGCAGTTACCAGGGATGCAATACAGATGGCATTTCTGGAGCACAAGCTCCAATGACAAGGGGGGCTTTTTAAAAAGAAGCCCTCTTTTTAGCTGATCTTCCTTGTTTGTAAATGACATGTGGTTTTGTTGACATGAACGGTCTGCATACGTTATCCATTTATGTATGTTCGTATTGATTGAGCAATCTATTTTACAGACAGCTAAAAATCTAACATTCATTAAATGCCTTTTATTTTTGTGACTGCTGGGAAGACCTCGAATCTGGGGTTATTTCTCAGCCTCCCACAATACCATTTTGTTGAAAGCTTTGGCTTTCTCTAATGCATGGTTTTCCAGTTTGGCAGCGCAGCAGTCCTTTTGTTGTTTAACTCATACAACAATAGATTAACATGAAACAGAGCTGTGTGCTAGGAAAAACCAACTTAGTTGTCTCTGGATCCTTGGAGATTTTCATACACATCTGAGATATGGTTGCTAGTCTTCAGTGAGGTAAACGAGAAAGTTTCATCAGTTTATGTTTGTATTCCCTATATCATGGTACGGTAGTGGTTTGGAACTGGGCGATCTTAAGGTCCTTTCCAACCCTAACTATTCTATGATTCTCTGTCTCTTAACCCCTATCTTGGGGCTGATGGCTGTACAGATGCACAAAGATGGCCTCTGTCAGGAGCCCTGCAGTCAAGGGGTAAGACATACCTTGGTCAGTTCAGGCCGAAGGGTCTTAATGAGGTTTTTTCCTTAATCCCTCATAGTGGATCAGTCTGATAAAATGGCCTCATAGTATTTTCATTGTTATTTTAATCTTACTTCTCCTTCTCGCTACATTTTTTGACACCACTGAAAGCAGCTTTTCCATCAGCCTCTCATACTCATTCCCAGGGTCTAGTCTGAATGCTCACCATTTGTTTCAGGTGTTTTGTTTATGATAAGGCACAGAAAAACCTTGAAGAATGCGCTTGCCCTTTTCTTCCCTTCATCTTGGAACAGCAATAGATTTGGGTGGGTGTCTTCCCATTTTTAGGTGAGGTACTGTGGTAATTGCACAATTTAGGTGTATCCTAGATGAAAATAGTGTATTACCTAATATAGAACAGTTCAGGAAACAGCATGATGCTGACATCGCATTTTTTCCATTTGTTTTTTGAGGTTGGTTATTTCCTTCTAGAAGAATAAGTGTCCTTGGATAAAGTTACTTGTGCTGCATAAATAACCCAAGTGTTTCAACTTCTTGGGTAATTCTCTGATCAGAACAGAAGATAGTCCAGTTATGGTTTGTAAGCCAGCCTTTGAGAAGAAAACAGAGTAAATTTTTGTATGAGGAGTAAAACACAAGACTGCTAAATCTGTTTAAAGCGTACCATCTTCCTGTATTGCATTGATTACTAGCATATCTCAGAATGTGATTCATGCATATTTACCTGCACGGGAACTTAGGAGGTGGTTGGAAACCAAATGAACAATATTGCCTGTGCCCTCACCCTTACTCTGTCATTTGTCCGTCTGCCATCCAAATCCTGATTACTTCTTGGGACAGGCACTCGCTGAGCAGTGTGGTTTCCTCTTAAATGAGCCTCTTGTACAAGTGGTGCTCACACAGAGTGGAACTGGATTCTGAAAAGCTCGAACATTAGTGATTTTTTTTTAGCTCCAGCTCATACTCCTCAGGTGTTGAAGGGTCTGTAACAGACACACGTGTTCATTATTTCCTGTTTGATGTAATCTCAGATGAACCAGAAATGGGGTATGATTTCAGTGGAAATGCCAGAGAGGTGAAGAGTTGTTGAGGTGCATGAGGAAAACCGAGGTTGTATCAAGTCCTCAGTACCTAAGAAGAATTAGTTATGTTCCTCAAAAATAGACAGTGACTCTGGCCACCTTTTCAATTAATCAATTTTAAGTTAATCAGTTATTAATTCTGCTTGAACATGAAACTTTTGAGGGGGTGTTTGCTTTTGGTCACTTTCAGTTGATCTCTGTGCACTTATTATCATAACTGTGTGTGTTTAGCTGAGTGATACCCTAGGAATTTTTGATTTGCAGCTGACCCTGCACATAGTCTTCAGAATGGTATTTATTTGCTCTTTCCACCTTAGTTTCCCTCCCTGTGAAACAGTATTAATCTTTAACTCTTTGCACAATAGATTATAAAAGTATTAATCATCTAATGCAGTGGGCTTGTCTTCAGTGCAACGGTCACTTAAATGAGTACACTCATGTCGTAGGACTTGGATGGAGAAAGGAGTGACTGGGGTGTGAGACATCAGGAGCCATGTGAGGCAACTAGCCGAGCAGAGAGGCTGGCTCAGCCGGAAGTGATTGATGGTTGATGAGTTACTAGTGTTACGGGCTGAAGATAAAACCTGAGTTACAGTCTGAGCTTGTGAATATGATAAAAGCCTTTACAGGTGGAACTGTAGCATTATTTTATTTACATTTACTCTGCAGAACTTGGCTTGTTCCTGTGTTCATAAACAGAGTCCTAACTTGAAATGTAGTAATGCACTCAGCTGTTCACAAGTTAATTTCAAGAAGGAAAATGCAAATTAAAAAAACAAAACAAAACAAAAACAAAAACAAAGAAAAAGAAAAAAACCCCAGCAATTAATAGTAACTTGTGTTAAAACCTTGGTCAATATTGACATTCTCACTTGAAACGTGCCATTCCAAACAAAAAGATCCTTGAGTGGAGTAGAAGCACAAAAGCAAAATGATCGCTTTCCATGTGCTTTTTAAGCTGTTTTAATAGGTGTGGCCTGTTCCTTTGTCTGTGTGATACACAATTTCCAGGTTGTGCCAGGGTTGCTGTACTTCTGCCCTTGAAGATGGTTTTACTGCAGAAGGGGGAATTAGGACCTTACAGTTGGAGTGTGATAGAAGTCTGGTAAAACCTGAAAACTTGGGTTTTGGACCTTGGTTTTTATTTCCTTTTTTTTTTTTTTTGGTATCTTTATTTATTTTTATTTTAATGTAGTTTAAGGGATTTTTGCAGTGGAATTGATTTGTGTGGGTTTTCTTTTTTTCTGTCCAGAGGAGTCATGAATTGCTGGAGGCTGGAAAAGCATTGCAGGGGAAGTCACTGTGTTTCCCTATTCTTAGATTCTTCACTAGAGGTATGTTGATGGACAATGCTAGAGGAAGAGGATGAGATGGGACGTTTTAGCCCATCAGTAAGGCTTTTTTATGTTCCCCATCTGCCAGGGGGTAATTCTAGCAATGAATGCTAGAAAAGCTTTAATCTGAAAGAGTGTTTAGTTTGGCCTGGGTATTTTTGTAGACTGAGGAAGACTGGGTTTTAGGTCTCTGCTCTAAGGACATTTCTGCATAGATGAGATATTTCAAGGTAAGCAGTAGTGAGAAAGTAGAGTTAATTACCTCCTCCTGCATGATCATTTATGCACGAATAAGAGCTTTATGAAAAGCAGGAAATTGGGTAGAGCAAAGCTTTAACCTAAATCGCCGTATTTTCACCTGAAAACCCTAGCTTCACAGCTGTGCAGGGCTTGTTGCTGCTCTTTTCATTGGAGCCTCATTAGGGTCTGAGGGAGAGAAACCTAGATAGCATATTTGTTTGCTTTTCTTTTTATCTTATATATACTTATTGGGAACGCAAGGGTGCCAGAGAATAGTTTGAAAGTGAAAAGTGGGTTTGTTTGCAGTGACGGTAATACTGCTTGTATCTTCCAATTAAAATTTCTGGGCTGAATCAAAGTTCTCCTGCAGGATAAGAACTAGAAACAACAGCAACAACAAAATCCTTGGATAAATGCTGTGGTTGGAGAGGAAGGAGAAGGGGGAATTGTAGGCTTATAGCTCAAAATTTGGTTTTAACTTGGAGATACTCCTTCTAGTAAAATAGTTGCCAAACTTTTGATCCAGATGGAGTCCTGACAGTAATTACTTGCTCATATGGTACAATCATTGCTACTGCTCTCACAGCTATTCTTGAAGAGAGTAGGGTGTTTTTGTGTTAGGTATCTGTTACTGCTCCCTCTGCTTTCTAGGCACAGCATAACACTGTTTTGTGGGAGTATTGATCTTTACTGGCATTGGTACTGTCTGCCTGGATTGTAGTGCAACTTGGTTGTGATTTTTGACAACTGAATTACATCTTTTTCTATTTTATACTCCCTCCCTGTAACTACCCAGAAAATGATAAAGCATCAAGAGTATGAGTGAAAGAACTCATTTCAAAGGAAAACTCAGGTCACATCTGATGCAAGTGGTGTTCTCTCTAGGAATGACCCTTCTGCGCACAGGCATGTTTTGGTGAGAGGTGACTGTGCTCTGACCAGGCAGCAAAGACCTGGGCTGATGCTGTGGGTATTACATAGAGAGGCTCTGTGCACAGTTGCATTACCTCTTTGTGAATGTCTCCTGAGTATCTGCGCCATCTAAAAATTGAAACAGAATGCCAGACAACCATGGTTCCACAGCAACTATCAGTATTATTGTTGGAGGACTTAGATCAGAGGCCAAAGAGCAGGCTGGAGACTGAGCTGTATTGCTATGTATGTAGGGGCTGCTCTGTGGTGAAATCGGGTGGTGGCCTCATCGTGAAGCCTTTCACCTGCTCATATCTGTGATTAAGTTCACCTTTGAAACCAAGTTACTAGTCTAAATTCTGTTGTGACAACAGGAGCACAAACAGGCTGTGTTAATCTGTGTTCGGCATGGAGGCTCCATGGCTGTGATGTCGAAAGTGACTTGTGCCACACTAAAAAAGTAAAGAGAGAAGCTGTTATACAATCCAATGCAGCAAAGTTAATAAGTAGTTCAGCAGCTGAAAAGGCCAGAGGGACAGCCTACGTGACAAGTGCTTCAGATGCCCTCCCCATCCGGTATTACTAGTGGAGCCTGTCCTACGGAGTGAGTACCAACAGTTTGCCTTGGACTGCTTGAGTGAGCAGTTGGGCCAAGAGCTGCTGATGCTCTGGGGCTGTGTCTAATAGGTGGGGATGTAGCAGTGTAAGTCAGAGAAAGTGGGTGAAAAGCAGAAGTTAGGAAAACAAATGCTCTAGAAACTGATCTGAGCACTCTCACCCTTTTCCTCCCTTCCCTGCCCTCTCAGAAGAAATGAAAAAGAGGGTTATATACAATCTGAGGGGAAAATAGTTGCATGGAAAGGCAGTTAAAAAAACCTTGTCACTAATTTTAAATGTATTTAATTAAATGCTGTGTTAATTAATGTGCTGTAATTGAGCCATTTTAAGCAGAAACACAGAATACCAGTGTTGTACGTAGACCTATAAGAAGCTGGTTGGGTTGTAGATATTCATGCCAAAACATGGCAGTCTGTCACTTGTGCCTGCCACTGAAATTGACTGCAAAAAGTCCCTTTAAAATTGATTGAACATTCTAAGACATGAAGTTTTGTGAGTAACCTACTCTTGCAGGTTGTGGGCTACAAGACACCACCTTGAACTTAAAACATTATATTTGAGCTAATTTTGCAGCTGGGGCTAAAGCAAAAAGAACTCTAAATCCATTGCCAGTTTGTCTTGGTCATCATAAGCAGTAAAATGTGTGCGTATTGTGCCCTCTGACAGCCCTTTGTATATATGACTGAAATTCATGCATGTAAGTGCTGTCACTGAAGTCAAGAAGAGCATTCTTAATAATAACCTGGGTCCTCACTTCTTTAGGTTGACTTGTCCAGCACAACCAGTAGAAAGTTTTATTCTTTAGGGTTTTTTTGCATTTTAGCCTTGGAATGCATATCAGATTTCTAATATTTGGGGATCATTGTGTCATATTCTGTTGCCACATGTTTAATCTTTCATTGTTGGATATAAAACCACAAAACTGATAATTGCAGTAGCAATTGATCTAATAGTTCGGATTTAAAATAACATCTTAAAATTCTCCTAATCTCCCCTAACCCCTCTTTATCTTTCTTTTGGAGAGATACTTCCAAGTATCAGACTCTGATTTATGTAGTGGAGAGGTTACTTGATTTAAATCCAAACACTAAAATGAGTTTGTAGATTTATGTGCCAGCAGAAATTGAAACACTGTTTTGCTGCTGGTGTGGTATTTGCAGCTAATTGAGTTGTGGATACTAAGAAATGAGGAGCTCAGCTTGACTCCTTGGCAGCACAGAATTCTGGTTCGTAATTTCGAAGACTTGATTGCAAACAGTGGTTCACTGGGCACACTCACAAAATTGTGCGGGTAGTGATGTCAGAAAAATTTACCTTCTGCATGTTACCCAGAAGCCTGACTCTTCTGCCTCAGAAATGTAAGGAGAATGGGAATGAGAAATTATCTGTGGGTATTGTAAGAATGCCTGTTAGGAGAAACTGAAGGGAATAGTAACTTGATTTTTGCTAGCGGAAAGCTAATGGTAGAAAATGGAGTGATTGGATGTATTTTCAGTTTTTCTCTAAATATTGACTGGTACACTATATTCTATGCTATATCCAGGGCCCCCCTGCTCACTGGAAACGTTTCACTGGCCCACAGGCAGCAATTAATAGAATATTATATTGAAGTAATTCGAAATGGTTTGGCTTGCCATTACATTCTATAAATTTAAGTATGATAGCAGTTACCTAACTAAATAAAATAGATAATACATGAGTATAGGCTACCAAAAACATTGACAAAGGAAAAAAAAAAGAAGAAAAAGGGAAAAACTAGAAGGAAATATCTTTAAAGATGCTGGGAGATATTCCAACCTCATTAACTGCTTTCCTTTTCTTCCTATTTAGAAGTGCCTTACCTCAAAGGTAATTGGTTTCATGCTCATCCAACATTAATGGTATTAATTTTTAATTAATTTAACAATAGCATTGTCCATCTGTCAGTGCAAACCTCATCTGTTAGAGAGATAAGATCAACATGTCTACAAGTTCATTGTAGGTCGGCAGGCAATGGTTGCGTGTATGTATTCAGGGTTCTCTGTTAAATAATGGAGAGGCTTTTATACCAATACGCCAGTGCATAGACTTCTGAAACCAGATGTGCCTGGATGTGCTAATACAGGGTGGCAGGTGAAGTGTCCTAGCTCATGTTTAGAGCCTACATAAGGCAGGTAATATTCTTAGCCAAATTCTGAAGTTCGTCTCTGTGACGAATGCCCAGTTTTCCAGTAGAGTGGAGACTTTTGGAGATGCTGATGGACAACGCTGTGGAATGCTCAGTGTTTCTCAAATTTGGCCTCTAGTTGAACATCCTTATTTGGAAACCCCATCTCCTCCTTTTGTACCACCCCCTGGGTTTGGCTTACAAAAGACATTTTGAATGGAAACAATTGCTGGATGTGCTTTGCTTTTGCACTTTTTAAAGTTGGCCATGCAGCTGTGAATAGAGGAGCATGTATATGTACCTGCAGGAACATTCAGCTTCTCATGAAAATGTTACTGGTGCTCCTAGAGGTTGAGAACTGCTGTCTGCTAAAATAGTTTGAAGCAAGACAAGCAGTGTAAAACTATCCCAGTTTCCTGTTTGGATGCTAAAATGTGCTTTTGAGCAACAGTTAAGTTTAACACTGTGTTTTTGGTTTGGAGAGAGATAAGCATCGGCAGCATAAGGAGAGCAGTTTCCTTTTGCTACACTTGAGACAGTGTCTGCATGCTCTTTAGGAAACACCAGATAGTGATTCTGTTTTGTTCCTCTCTGGTGGGAGCTAGAGCAGTGCTCTTTCTAACAAGTAGGCACATAAAGGCTTAGATTCATAGAAATTCTTTCTTTTGTAATAACCTCCTCCAGCAGCAGCTTAAAGCAGGCTCTTGCATCTCACCGTGCTGCTCCAGATGTGAACTGCATTCTGCCTTACCCAGTGATACTTGGATAGAGAGTTTACTCACCTTTATCATTTGAGCAGCCCAGATCCTGTGTTCTCAGCTGTTGTTGAGCTTGGAAAGGATAAAACATTGAAATGGGTCATTGCTGCTTGAAATTCTATCACAGCCAGACTATTTCACAGCCAGGGCTGACCATAGAGAAAAGCAACTGCTTTTCCACATCTGGTATGAGCTCTGTGCTCTGGTTTTGGGTTTGACTTGCTTTTCATCATTTACCTGAGCAAAGTTCTTTAGGGCTGTGAGATGCAGCAGGCTGCCAGTGCTGAATGGTGTGGGGGAGACTCTGATGTGCCTTCCTGTGCTTCTGCATGTAGCTGAGCTTGGTATGTTGGCATTTCTTCCCAGTCTTTGAATTTGGATTCTTCTAAAAAAAATACAAAATTCTGTAGAATTGGGGAATTAGTCAGTATTTTGAGTAGTGTGAATTGTGAAGCTGAAATTGCTTATTGACCTCACTGCATCAGATTCTTCAGTTTGGGGAAATGGTAAAAGTTTTAGTTAATTTTCAACCAGCTTTCAGTGGAAGCTGTAAATATGAAGGTAGTTGTAATGGATGTTGCCCAAAATGCTTGTTTTATGTTTGTCAGAGCTGCTGATCAGTTAACGGAAACCCATGCATGCATCTATGAAGTAGGTAACTGCATTTTCAATAGGGTCTGCAGTGCTGCCTCTAGCATTGATGCCATCAGGAGCTGGTAGCTGCTCAGTGCTTTTGGTCCTGCACATGTGGGAATCTAGTGTATTTAGCTGTGTATTCTTTCCTAAATCTGTGCTTAAGGGAAAATACTCCTGGTCATTCTTAACACAGTGCAAGGATGGATGCTGGAGGATGCAAACCTTCAATTCTGTCTTGGCTAACCAGCTTGAGTATGTCTTGTGAAGCCAGATCAAATACTTGATAATGCTTTATAAGGAAATACTAGACTACCAATAGAAGCAAGTCATCCATAAATCTGTGCAAAAAATTGAGATAGAGTTTAAAAACTATGCAGAATTTTGTTTTAGAAAAGGAAATGTGTGAATCTGGGCGTCTCTACAAGAGAGTACCATTACAGGAGCTGGTGGAAAGGGCCATTGCTGCCCTGACAAAAGCTGTCAGCTGAAAAGCTGTGTCTGTGTAAGTGCTGGCTGAAGCTGCTCAGGCCTCCTGTCCCATCATTCCCACCCCACATTATTACCCTTTGCTTGGGTGGTCCAGCTGTTTACAGGCAGCCTGTGAGTGAGGTCAAGAGATTCGTCAGTGCTCAAAGAAAGGAGTGGGGATTATTTTTGACCTCCCAGGCCTGCAGATGGTTGAACCAGCCCAGTTGAGGGGGCAGTCAGTGGGAAAGCAGAAATGGAATGCAGGAGGAGGGAAAGGGCTAGATCACGACTCCGTCAGAGAAAAACTGTCCCTCTTCACTGACTGTAGGTTAAATAAAGAACTGCGAAGTCGGCTTCTCAGCCAGAGGTTTATTCCATGTTGTTCTGGCTCATATAAGCTATAGAAGTAGCTCCATCATATTCATTTTCCAAGCTCCAGATTCTTTTCAAAAAGAAAACCAATTTGATGAGCTCAGTGCATTTCAGTGCTAAGCTTTCCAGCAGGGATAGAACTTTGGTTACCTAGCATTCATCCAGTTCTGGCTGCTTTATGATAAATTCAACCTTATAAACTTCAGTACAGGTGTATGTTTTTTGCCACAGTGCTCCTGTAAAGTTTATAGATTAACTAGAGTTCTTTTGTAACTATGGTTTTATAATTGGGAATTTTTAGAACTGAAATGTTGTGTGAATTTTCCCTTAAAAACCAAACAAAAGAAAAAGAAAGAAAAGAAAAAGAACAAGCCTAATCATGGATGACTGAAAACTGAAGCAGGGAGTTCGTGCTCTTTGCTCTGTCTCTATCTTCAGCCGTTTCCCATTGGGATCTGAATAGCAATGCAGGATGTGGGACTGGCAAGCCACCTACCAGTCTGCTCCAGGAAGGCATGACTCTTCAGTTGCGTGCTGAAATGCCAGGTACATTAAACTGCATGTCTCCTCCCAGCATCACATTGCTGGGAAAGGTGTGGTGCAGTCTGTGTGTGTGTGAGAATGTGTTCCCTCCCCCTGTTTATCAGGTAATATATTAAATTTTGGAGGCAACACTGCAGTTGGGGAGGATTAACTTGTTGATGTGAGATTCAACTTTCAGGGTCCTGTTTTACCAAGCCTTGAGCTATGAAAGTAAAATGTAAAGGTGGGTCGATGACCTTGTATCCCAGGGGAGATGTCTCCCTGAGCTCATGTCAGGCTATAGATTCCTCTCTGGTCTGCAGAGAAGAAAAGCAGATTCTGTTGGCCTCTGTGGCTACAAGTCATAGCTGCAGTTGTATATTCATCCTAAAATACCCTACACAATGACCAAGACCAGCTGGCATGTTGTAGTAGCCTTTTAGCCAAAAAGCTAAAAGTTTGGTTTTAAAATCTCAGGTTTTCTTAACAAGGGTATTGCCAGACACTGCTAACTTGTATTTCTCTTTCAAAACAAGAATGTCCTTCCAGTTTCTGGAGTGATGGCAACTGTTAAAGAACTAACTTCATTGGGAGGAGTTCTTTCCACCATTGATTTTTCGGGAGCTAATTGCTCATTGTTTTAAACTCCACTGAGAGTACTTGCAACTGAGACTAGCAAAGTTTTGCTAATATGCAAGTTTGACACAAATAATACCACATTTGAGCTCACTCGCTTGCTAACATGGATGATGTGTTACCTTTCCAACCTTGGTACCGTGAACCACACAAGGGTTTGGAAGTTTTTACCATAAAATATTCGGCCAGTAAAAACATTGGGAAGGGAGGTTTTTCCTGTTGCCTCTCCTTAAACTGCTGTTCTTAGCAAGTTAGGGAAGGTTCTGCAGATATTTATGGATCCCAAGTGCATATTTATGGACCCAGATGATTGGTGCCCAAACTGACCCATAGTCTTTATTGGCCAGTATAAATGTCTGCAGTCGTGTGAAAAGAGAATGTGTGGTGGATCAGTTCCTAGCTGGTGTCTGTGATGAGGCAACACTGTAAAATCTTGTCCACAGAGAAGTGATTTTCCTTGTTTTCTACAAGTGCTCTGCTAAGGTGAGATAGATTACTTGGTGGCAATAGACCTGTGTTGGGAAGAGACCTCACATGGGAGATTTCAGAGAAAGACAGCTCAGTTTATCTGCCTTTACTCTCACTGTCTTTCACTGAGCTGAGAAATTGGCATCTGTATACTTTGCTTTCAGTGCCAGCACTGGCTGCCAGGAACTACTGCCTCCCTGGGCAGGGCTCTCAAAATGGAAAACCAAGGGAGCACAGAGGAGTTGTTAATTACTGCAGATAGACAAATTGGCTTCTGAAGGACCACCCATGGCCTAAGCACACTAGTACTTCTTGGGTGGAGAGTACCAGGAGGATCTGCGCAGACTGGATCCATGGGCTGTGGGCAATTGTGTGAGGTTCTGCAAGGCTCATTGCCTGGTTCTGCACATGGGCCACAGCAACCCCATGCAGTGCTATAGAGTTGGGGAAGAGTGGCTGGAAAGCTGCTCGGTGGAAAAGGACCTCGGGGTGTTGGTCAGCGGCCAGATGAACATGATCCGGTATGTGCCCAGGCAGCCAAGAAAGACAACAGTATTCTGGCTTGTATCAACAATAGCATGGCCAGCAGGACCAGGGCAGTGATTGTCCCCCTGTACTGGTCACTGGTGAGGCTGAACCTCGAATCCTATGTTCAGTTCTGGGCTCCTCACTGCAAGAGAGACATTGAGATGCTGGATTGAGTCCAGAGAGACATTGAGATGCTGGATTGAGTCCAGAGAAGGGCAGTGAAACTGGCAAAGGGTCTGAAGAGCAAGACTGATAGGAATGGCAGAGGGACCTGGGGGTTGTTTAGTCTGGAGGAAAAGATACTGAGGGAAGACCTGATTGGTCTCTACAGCTATCTGTGAGGAGGCTGTCGTGAGGTGGAGATCAGTCTCTTCTCCCAAATAACAAGTGATAGGACAAGTGATAAGATTTGAACTAAATGATCTTTAAGGTCCCTTCTAACCCTGACCATGCTTGATTCTGTGACAAAAAGAAATGTCTTCAAGTTGCACCAGATACTGCATTGGATATTAGGAAAAATTTATTCACTGCAAGGGTTTTTGAGCATTGGAACAGACTGCCTAGGGAAGTGGTTAAATTGCCATCTCTGAAGGTATTTAAAAGACATACAGATGTGGCACTTAAGAACATGGTTTAGTGGGGGACTGGCAGTGCTCGGTTAATGGTTGGACTTGGTGATCTTAAAGGTCTTTTCCAACCTAAATGATTTTATGATTCTGTCTCCTGAGAAATCTGGGGAGCCTTTCCCTTGAAATACGAGCAGAAAAATAGTTTTCCATATTCTGTATCTGCTGGAATACAGATGTATTCACAATCATTTCAGCACAGTGTAAAGTTTTCAGTTTTTGAGAGTGTGAGAGAAGCAAAGAGAACAGACTTGATGTGAATGCTGCAATGTGGTGTGGCGTTCTACCATTCTCATAGAACAGCTTTTGATAAAAGTCTGGCCTGATGAAGGTCACCACCTGCGTAATAGATCTCCCAGTAAACTCAGGTACTAGGGTTATTAAACTCCTCCATCAGCTAAATTCAAAACACCACTCTGCATCACTTTCAGCCCAGTCCCTTACTTTTGCTCTGCTCTTTTCACGTTGCACACCATTTGCCGGTTCGGGGCAGGTGAAGATGAGTTCAGCCACTGCTCTGTGGGTCTGCCCGTGTTTAGGAATGGTTCTTGCAGTTACACAAAATTTGCACATGGACAAGTAGTTACGGTTTTTTTTGGAAAAATTACTTCTCTGTTAGTGTGTGGATTATGTTTAACTCCAGCTAATAACTGATGTGAACACGTGCGGAGTACTAGGCTAAGAGTAGAGGAGGTTGAAGGGCATGAACAGAAATGCACGGTGATTGCTGAAGATGTAATTTGCTCAAGTTTGTCCGAAAATTTGGTGATTGTGATTTTTGTTGGTCATTAAGTGTTATCATTTTAGAAGTAGGCAGGTTTTCCAGCAAATATCATGATAAAGTGCATTTGCCGTGGGAGAAAAAAGTACTTTTATGATAGTTGGGAACATACTGAACTCAGTCCTTTGACTGAATTCAGTTCTTATTTGACAATACATTGGCATGGGGTGTTTTTTTTAAACATTAGATCTATTTAATATTTTCAGATGACTGGTGGTGGTTTTTTTCAAATTCTACTTCGTAAAATGCACTTCTGAGTCAAAAGAATGTCCATATTTATGCCATTTCCACTAACGTTTATCCAGTTATGAATGTTGTCTCTGGATGAAGTACACTAGAAGTAAATTTGGGAAGACTTACCTGCTGTTTCACACACACCTGGGGTGTGTGGCTTTTATTACGGTGTATGTGTTACTAACACAGGAGTTTGGTGTGTGATCATTTTACTGTTTAGTGTATAAATAGCAATTACAAATAGAACTTGAACATCTAGTAATTTGTAATAATATTTGACTAAGAGCGATCTGCGCTTTTATGATGATAAGGATGCAGTTGTTCTGAAGATCCTCCCTTCTTCCAGAATCCTTTGTGCATGTCTCTGTGTGTGTGTATATATGCATGAGTACTTGGCCTGTGTAAGTAGGAGAGAAAATCGCTTGTTGAGATCTAATCTTTTATTCTTGGTGTAAATACTCTTGTACTCTGCTTCCTTCATTGTTTTGCTAACAGCTGCCATCCTCTGAAAAGGGAGCGCTGGAGCATGAAGGGAGATGGGAGGAGGGGGAATCTCCCATGCTGTGTGCAAATGTACTGTAATTGTTTACGTTCACTTTTGGTCTGGTTGTGAGTTACAAGTCTTGTAACTCTTCATGTCTGTTTTGGGCATTTTCATCCAAGAATGTGACAAAACTTTAATGAGTAGCTCCTTTTGCAGTTAAGTTTTAATAGCCAGGTTTAATTGAGGGGAAACTGATAGGCTGGAAGATAAGCTTTGAGAGAGACCGGCTGGTTGGGTGATTCCAGTTTTGTGTGGCTGGGTTAAGATACTTGTGAGCTAGTTTCAGAGGAGCTACATTTCTTCTAAGCCTGCTTGTGATGGGGATTTCAGAAGTCTGTATCCTAGATGCCTGGGTCCTGTTGGCTGAAATGAGTTCAAATGTCTAATCTCAAAGAATTAATGGGAAATCAGTGTTTGTAGGAAAGTTGGTCATATCTCAAGTATTTGATAGATCAGAGTAGAACGTGGTTCTGTGTACTAAACACAGATGAGCCTTTCTGCTTTGTTTTTGAGGTTTTAATCTTTATTTTAGAAGATTGAATGAACAAGGTAATTGATTTAACTAGCTGTTTTACCCTGAGGTATTTTCTGTATTCTTTATATGCATATGAGATCTACTTCCTTTTTATCCCCCTTTTCTTCTTTACAAGCTAGTGGTAATTTTTCTGACCAAAGTTAATTCAGGAGTTGCAAGGAGGTTTTTATTAATTGCAGGCCTAGAAATCTGATGTCCTGAGATGTCTAATCTGTCTGTCATACTTACTGCTCGTTTGATTGTCCTTTGTCAATGCCTCGCAGTTCCTACTGGGATTTTTTGACACATGGAATTTGAACTCATTTATCTTACACACAGAAAACTTCGTTAACATTTTGCTAGGGGCTGACAGCAAGGACATCGACGCAAATGATCTCCAATCAACAACTTTTGCAACAAGTTCTACTGGAAGCAACACTCATGCTGTGCATTTACCGACCAGCCCTCAGGCCAGGCATGCAGCCCATTTCCAGTCACCCAGCAATCGATTTTTGTTAGAGGCAGCAGCTGTGTGCAAGTGGGAACCCTTATACGTGTGTCTGCCTCCTGACTTGGGTCTCTCTTCTCTGTTTACATAGCGCTGGCAGTGCTGACCTTCAGCTCATTTCTCTCCTCTTGACACTGAGCTCTTAGGACAGCAGCAGTTCATAGTAGAAGCATCCCAAAAATGTTGAGCTAGAGGTAAAAGTGTTTCATGCCTGACTCTTTTTTCTGGGGGAAGGGGTCATTACTGAGGATGATCAGTGGGATTTGACCTGCACACCTCTGCTCTGCGCACAGTTTGGTGCCTGTTTTCATAGGTGAGTTGGTGAAGTCTTCGCCTCCTTGGCAAGCATTTCTTTAGGTTTCTCTTTATTTATTTAATGTATCGTCGCTGTGGTGCTCCTGCCTGTGGGTACTTTGTACTTTTAAAAACCGAAGCAAACACGCCATGTTAGCTACAGTAGATAAAGCAACTGTGTAAATATACAGTGACCACACTTCGGAGCTTGTTTGTTGGAACAGCCGCGTTTGTAAATGATTCCCGTGTTCCTCAGCAACCAGCCCTACTGTGGGAGGTCCTGGTCACAGTGGAGAAGGAGAGATCTCCTTTTGCCTTTCTCAGATAAAAGGATGTCTCTGGGATAGCCTGTTGGTGGCTGATCTTTGTAAATGAGAATCGGGTAATGGGAAAGTGCCCCATCGCATCTGCTAGTTTGAGGCATGCATGGGGATGGTCAGAGTTGGTTCATTACTGTAGCTGTAGGCTCAGGTGCTGGTCCTTCCCAGTTTTGTAGTTTTGCTTTTCAGGCTTGTCTTTCTGGTACAGAAGTAAAGGTCTAGGAGAGACAGGAGTCCTGGGTGTAGGCTCTGCTGTAAGAATTTGCATGAATGTATTTTTGTATGAATGCAAATGTCTTTTTGCATGAATGGTCCTTTTGGTGACTCCTTTTCCTTGAGTTAAAATCAATGTTTATAGCATCAGGTGCCTTTTTTAAAGTAATCAATCAGGCGTGACCACAAAGTTCCTGCAAAAATCCCTGATAGTGTGCTGATGCCATGCCTCCATCCAGGTCAGCCAGTCACTGGCGTAAATCACAGCACGTCAGTGTGTCCCTTGCCTTGTCCTGCCCTGAGTCAGGAGGAAATGTTAAGAGAAAGTACTCATTTGGCTCTGTATAAAGCGGAGTACCACCTTCACTGCCAGCAGACTCCTGGGACCAAGCCACAGTGAGCGCTGCAGCTCCAGCATGCATATGGAAGCTGCTGAACTGTGGAACAGCAGAGATTTCTTGATATTTGGGCTCTTTGGAGTAGCTGTTCTTGCGTGGTGCTTTCAGATTGGAGCCTGGTTGTGCTTTTTCATCTCCTCTGCAAGGAATGTATAAGTGCACCACAGCCACACACATGATAATGTATTGGTTACCCATGTTTGCAAGAGCTGCAAATTTTTTGTTGCTGTTTCTCATATAAATACTAACAGATGTAACCAGTGGACTCCATGAAAGATCGGTATGAGGAAGGGAGCATTTGCATTTAAAACCAATCTAAATATATCAATACAAATAAACATTTTAACAAGAGACAGGCCATAAACAGGCTTGGGAGAGTTGCTCTGTTCTTTAAAACCTCTGCTTTCTTATTTTCCCTAGTTTGTTCTCTGACATGCCAAATGTAGAAAAGGAGGATTTCAGTGGCGGTTTGTGCAGCTGATGTATACGACTGCATCTCTAACAGGTTATTTCTCATTTCCCCAGTGCCAGCACTTTGAGGAAAGCCTTGTTCTGTCACCTTCATTTTACTTTTATGTTCTTTAGAGTTTAATGGTGTTGAAACAGGGAGGAGAAGGTGCAGTCTTACACAGTCACTAACTTTTTGTGGAGCAGTAGTTACAAAGGATGGCATTCAGTTACCTCCATATAAGAATAAGGGGCCATCTATATACTTAAAGATATCTAGGGTGTACACAGGCTGGCATATGTGACAACCTGCAGTAGACCTGAGCCCTTCTGCAAAGGCACTGGGTCCTGCTGTGTCCCAAATGGCACAAGACCTTGGGGCTGCTGGGGAAGAAAGTTTTGGGAAAAGTTCTTGAAGCACCTTGGGTACCTGTGGGCAAGGCATCCTTTTATCCTTCTTATGCTGTGTAAGAAGAGATGACTGTTTTGTGCCCTTGTTTTCCTGTCAAAAAAGCAAGGGTGATACCATAACTTGTCAGAGTTGCTACGAGGACAGTTCCTGAGTATCAGAAATGAGACAGACCTTTTTCTGTTTCTCCTGGATTTATATACTCTCTGTACTTCCAGTGAGAGGAAATTATGTCTGCCGTGATTACTTGAAGTAGGTGGCAGGATTTGCACCTTGTTGCAAATCATCAAATAAATCCCCTTGTGGTTATATTGCTTCTTTTTACTTGAATGGCCCTCTGCTCCCATTTAACCAATAAATTCCAGTAACAACTGACTTACTTGAGGTAGAGGAATAAAAAACCAACCAGTAACATTTAGGGCTCCAACAGAGACTTTTACGTAGCCTTTTCATTTTGAGTATATCATCTTGATGCAGTTGGAGATCATCCAGAGTAGCATTAACCCTTTGGGTAATAGGAAAGATAATGCACTTATCTGTGGTCTTTTTCCTGCGTTTTCACTGTATTGCTGGCCTGTAAAATGTTTTTACCTATGGTTTTGTCTGTATAACAGGCAAGAAAAAGAGTGAAGTGTTGCTTCACTGTTTGTTGTCCCCCCATAATTCAAGCCCACTGAAATCAGTAACTTCTGGGGAGATTCACTGAGATTTGCTTATTTTCTTTGTGGTCTAAATTGTTGTCTAGAAACATAGTTTGTACTATGCTGCCAGTGCTAAAGACCAGCTTTTATAAAAAGAAAGGTGGTATTAACAGTCTCTGTTCCATTTGTTCTGTCTCAGCCTTCTGCAGTCTCGGGAGCTGGTGGGAATGTCTTGTGTATAGAAATAGGTGGTGGGTGAAGAAACCCTTGCCTCTGTGAGCGGCTGCATTTTTTGGTCACAGAAGCTGCCATTCCCTATTATACCCCCACCCCTTTGCAAACATCCCAGCTCCCCCTGTGCAAAGGTATGCAGGTGGAGGAGGCCACGTGCTGAGCTGAACCAAGCATCAGACCTCACCAGCCATGCACTGCTCCCCTCACTCCTGTCCTTTCTTCCAGGAAACCAAGTCAGACTCTTGTTTATCTGCATCCTTCTCACACAGTAAAAGCTCTGGGCTTCAGTTTCCACTTCAAAGGCAGTGTTGGCTGCTCTGTTGGAGATGGAGCCTGATAATTTTGGTTATGAGTGGCTGGTGTGTTCCTCTGGCTGGAATTACTGCTGGTGGAGCAGCCTGGCTGGGTGATGTCATGTGCCCGCAGCAAGGGCAGAGGGCTGGAAAAACAGTGTCCTTGCGGTGCTCTGCTCTTGTGGTGAGACCACCTCTAAGGGATCCCGTGCCAGTCATTGCTGGGCTTCTCCACAGATACTCTTTGAAAGGGTGCCAGCTCCTGCCAGCTGCCATGGTGGTTTTTGTGCTGTGTCTATGGGGTTTTTGTGCTGTGTCTACTAGTAATTGAGATCAGGGAAACCTGTGAGCTTTGGTTCTGTAAGAAGATAAAGGAAGAAATGTGTGTGCTGCGTTATCACTGCATGTCACTGTAAAGCCAATAGCTTGTGTATGTCTTTCAAGAGAAACCATTTAGCCCAGTCTGACTGGTTTGTGCAGCCCTTATTTTTAGATTTATGGTGAGGTAGCACGGGAGGAAACCGACAGCTTGGGATTTGGGTTTGGGTGTTGTATGCAGTGGCTTGTGCAATGGTACAGCTACTCAGAGGATCTCTTGAAGAGTAACTGTGCTTGCTCATTCAGTGGTTAGAGTACAGGAAGTTTGTGTCGGTGTGTGTGTGGTGGTGTTTCTTTTTGTTAAAGGTTTTGGTAAAGTAATAGATAGGTCATAGGAAATGACGCAGCTGCTAATCCCTAGATGTGTTCTCTGCTTTCTTCTAAACTGCAGCATTTACTTAAAAAAGTTGTTATGCAACTATACAAAACAAAGTGCAAGTGTATGCCTTGTATTATTGAATCAAAACCACCCTGTCTTATTCTGAACCTTTTGAGAAAAGTGATCTAGAGTTTTAATTACATTTTCCAGCCACGTAAATTGCAGAGATAATTGTATACATCAACACTGTCTGACCTAGTTCTGCTGCTGTGCCTTTCATCTGTGGATCTCCAAGTGCCTTACAAAGAAAATTCCTTCATATTAGAGGATGGGGAAACCAGGGCACAGGGAAGCAAAGTGAATATCCAGCCTGACAGGAACTGAACCCCAAAGGGTCAGGCTCAGCAAGGTCTGCTGAGTCCCAGTGGACTAAGTGGTATTTACTCTTTGTACAAGTGGCCACCGTTACTGACTACTTCCATCGTTGTGCTATCTGCTGTGTAACTGCATGCCCATCTTTTTCTAGAAGGTTTGTCTTGCATTTCTTCTCCTAACTGGATGAATGTTGTATGTAATTTCCTTCTAAGCCTCTCAGATTTTGTTATAATTTGTGGTTCTGGAGCTTGCTGTTGCATGTAAGTTAGCTGTGTGTGTTTTCTGCTGGGTTTAGTATTTCCTTTCATGCTTGTGACACCTCCCATTTTCTCTCCATTTGGCAGTAGGATAGTAGGGGAACAAAGAGACGTGTTGCATTTAATTTTCTGATGCCTTTTTTTCAGCAGGAGGCTGGTGAAATAGGGGTTTCACTGACATACAGATACGTGACATAGATAAATAATCCCACATATGGTTAGCCCAGGCTTTGCTTGTGTAAGTGGAGAGTTGTTTTTAGCTGCAACACTGTTCTGCAGCGTGTAAGCTGATCTTTTTCTGAAATTGAAATCAAAAGGGGACTCGGTGATAAGGATCAGTGGCAGTTACACACTGCTCTGATAAGTATCTGGTTTAGTCCCAATGGAAGAGATTTGTTTATCTGCTTCCAGAATCAAATCTTTCTGTTTATCTGCAGAGCTGGAGAATCAACAGTACAGCCCCCAACTACTGCGCATCTCATCCCTTGGTCACTGGGATATCCTGTGAGATCAGAGGTGCTTTAACACTCCTGACCCAGTTTTTCCTTTTGGCCTTCATTCTGGCTCTGCTCATCACTGGCAGTCCATGCCAAGCACAGTTGTGCTAGACAGTGGTTATTACCACCTTCTTCCCCACAGAGGCAAATACACGGTGGCTTTGTATTTGCTGTGTTCCAAGATTTTAGCACAAAGAAATGAAGTGGGATGGACAAAGAGATTTCGAGGCTGAATAACGTTGCTTTCCGTCTGTTCATTGATGGCCGGCTGTCACTTTGCAAAGCCCCAGTGTTGCATTCATAACATCAGCGTTCAGATCAAGAGCAGGAATGCGAACGCTGTCCCCTGTCCTAGAGGGTATGTTTCTCCCTTATTTCTCCACCACTTTATGTAGTTTAGAGTGAAACATCCCTCTTGCTCTTGCTGTGTGAAGCACTCACAGTCAGTATTGCCCACATTGTGGCGGTTGGGATGTGCATCTTCTATGGTCCAAGGATGCAGTAGCCCGGGCTTCATCAAAAGCTGACACCAGTACAATTTATGGACAGGTTGCCATTAAATTAAGTGAACTATTAACATTGTTTGACCGCATTCCCTTTGCTGATAAGTGAATAGCGTTAGTTGAGAAGGTTAGAGTTAGCTGTGCCTGTGAGGATGTGGAACTCGCAGGGTGTGATTGGTCGCTTTGTAGAAATGGCACTTAGTGTAAGTTTGTACGATGCCATGTTATGAGTGGTGCTGTCCTAACTTTTGCCAAGTTAATTTAGGCAGTTTAAGAAAACAAACTAAGCTCAGCTGCTGCTACTTCACACGATAAGGCATCTTATGTGTGAAATGTTTGTATTTTGACAGATACTTCAAGATTGGGGCTGTGCCTTTTTCACTATTTTATATAAAATAAAGACAAAGTGGCTATCTGTGTGACAGCAGATGGGTTTGGGTTGTTTATTTTTTGTATTTGACATACTTGGTTTCCTTCAGCTGAGAACAGAAGTTTCAAAATGAGCTAAGCAAGAAAGTCTGAGGGTGATGTTGTGTAAGGCACGGCCTAAATGAAGGCATCTGGAACTTGGAAACCCTCAAGAGCCTTAAAGGTCAAAGCTACCTGTTAAAATCTGCAGCACAGATTGCTCCAAGCCAGGGCAAAGCTGCCAGAAATGCAGCAACATGCTGGTCAGACTTAGCAGCTGAGGCTCCTCTCTGTTGTCATGCAATTAAAATGATTCTGATTTTCCAGGTTTGGTTGTTTGAAAGGTCTGCCTTTCCTCCTGGGGCGTGTTTAGCTGCAGATGCTTGTGTGATTCCAGTAGCGCTCTCAGTATGTTCACTGACATTGTGCTTGCTGGAGTAACCCTTGCTGTGCCCTGATCTGGCAGCGCAGCTTGCTGCATGGCAAGGTCGTCTTTATCTTGCTTCCATGGCTGGCCAAAGATCAGGCTGCTTTGAACACCAAACCTGGAATTGGAGGCTTGCTCTCTGCAGATTTTTCTTTGATTTCTCAGGGAATAAGGAGTAGAAAACCCAGTTGCTGATGTCTTCCAGCTTCTGCTGAAGCAATTAGGGAGTGCTAGTACAGGATTCAGCTCTCCCCTCACTGGTCCTGGAAGGCTGCGTGAGCGAGGAAGCTCTTTGATTGACAGTGTTTCCGTAATCTATGGTGAGGAAGACAGACCACGTCCCTGCAGAGAAGTGTCTTCAGAAGTCTCTCCTCACAACGCTGATACAGTGCTCAAGGGCTGAGCCTTTGGTGAGATAGTCTAGGGTGAGGCATCCTTGCCCTTGGCAGGGGGTTGGAGCTAGATGAAACGAAGGTCCTTTCCAGCCTAAACCATTCTATGATTCTGTGATACGGAGTAGTAAGACAAAGTCTCCCTCCAGCCTCGGCTGCTTTGTTGGTGGCAGGAGCTGATATTGCTGGAATGTAGGAGGCTTGGTGGGCATGTAGGACACAGGGGACATCTTGCTGGAGCGGAACTGGTGTGTTATTGGAGATGTCTCATGTTGTGTGGTGGTACGTAATGGCCTTTGGCTTGCTTGCTTAGGAGGTCAAAAGCAGATGCTGCTGTGAGCACCCAGAGCGTGTAGAGAAATTATCTGACTTGTTTTTCTCTGCTCAACATAAGCATTTGCAAAAACGTGGTTCTGTTTGTGTTGTGTGTTCTTTACCTAAGCTTTTTTCTCTGTAGCTCAGAGCCTCCAGAACTGAAGTATATGTGTTGTCAGAGCCTAATGCCCAAGAAGTCAACATTATGATACCTGCTGTGATTGCTTTTATGGAACACAGCACAAAAAAAAAATAAAAATGTGAGAGTTAATGAATCAGAGTGGTGAAGAAAAAATGCTACTCCTAGCAATGGCTGCTGTCGTTTATAAAAGTGATTTTTCTCTCCTGTTGAAAAAGAGAAATAGATGTCAGAATTCAGAAAAAAAAAAAAGCTTTTATTTAACAAAAATAAAGCTACTGTTTAAGTGTTAGTGTTAAATGGGAAGCAAAGCATGAAACCACAGGCTGTTTGTGTGTGCACAGTGTTGCAAAAGACACAAAAGTGACTGCCAAGCACAGCAAACCCGAGCTTAAGAAGTGACCATTCAGAAAGACTGTCCAAAAGAGTGCAGTGAAATCTGAAAGGTATGCTGTGCTTTCTCCCCCTATTCTTTTTAAGCATGTAGAGAGTAGATGTTGAACTCCCCTTCTGTGTACTTAAGGTCACTATCTCAAGCTCACACCCTTGTGTACGTGCACATTCTGGTTAGAAGTGGAAGCATTCACTGGAATGCATTCAGGGAGTCCAGATCCTCACCGGGTACTGCTGAAATTCTTCTTGCAGATTTTTAAACAGTTGTTCGTCTGCACACATTAAGTTCTGTAGTTACTTGTCTTTTGACACTGTAGACGTCAAACTTCAAAGGCTTGCTCAACTGCCAGATAAAATATTGGCATCCTTTCATTTCTAATAGTCCCTAAAATGAAAGAGCGTTACAGGTTCTGAGCTGTAAGGAGTGAGTCTTAATCACATTGAAATACAACTGGAATGAGGAATCTCATTTGCTCTTCAAGAATAATTTATAAAGAAGTTGAGCAGAGCAGTAGACGCAACTCAGGTTTTTTTTGTTTTGCTGGGTAGAAATAATTAGCTCTTAATTGAAAAGGGATTCTGCAGATACGTAGTTTGTTATTTAGCATAATACAAACACACAGTTTTAACAGAAGAGGATTAAAACATCTAGCAAGAGACTATTTTAAATTCTGCTCTTTGTCACCATATGGTGGTTTTACTCTTCAGTTTTCTATGAATATGAGTTATGCATGAGTTACAAAGTGCAGTGTTGAAGAATGGGAGCACAAAAGACCTGCCATTACGTTTGCCAGATGAGTGGTTTCAGTTTTTCAGTATTCTTGCCCTGTTTAGGAATGTAAGGCTTATATTTGAACAGTGGCCACGGAAAGTTGTTCTAAATTACACCCTTTTGATAGAAGAGATCTTGTTGCTTGTTTTTGATGAATACTTGCCAGCATCTGAGAGGGCATCATTCCTGATCAGTGCTACTGGATTTGCAAATTTACTGTTCCATTTGCTGGAGATGTGTGTTGCTAGAAAAAAGGAGTGATGTGGCAGATATTTTATTTGATTTATTTTGATTTGATTGGGGTTTTTGTTCTCTTTTCAGTCTGCTTTCTGATGGCTGGTGCTAAACTCATCTGTTCATACTGATCTCTTAATACTGTATCAGATACAAGAGACTTGTAAAAGCTGATGGGTTCACTTGGTAAGGTTTTGTATTTTGTGACCTGCAGAATCTTGGTGAGAGTAGCAAAGTGACTGTGTGTCCTCAGCTGTGATTGCCGTTAGCTTTGGGTCTTTGGTGCATTATATAGCACTAATATTAAAAACCAAAACAAAACCACACAGGAACCTCTATAAGAAAACCCTGCAATATTTCACAGGGTATTTCTGAGAATTTTTTAAAGCACAGACTTCTTTAGCACAGAGTTAAGTTTTGTCTTGGGCAGTCCAGTAGCACCTATGATGTTTTCCTTTGTGAAGAGCATTAGATTTGGTTATAGCTCAACACAAAAGTGTCAGCATTTGACGCAGAGCATCCCCCAAGTCATCTCCATCCTCAGCCTGGCTCATTCTCAGCCTTCTTAAACCTGTGCTGAAGGTTGAGCTGCTAATTTCTGTCTACAGCTAATGCTAGTGTATATTAATGAATGTCATTAATTGATTAAAGGTGTTCATGAGGCAACTAAGATCTCAAGGAGTCCAAACTTCAAGTATAATGACGTGTAAACTGCTGATCGTCTGTGTCTGACTTGAGTCGTGGCTGGAGTCATCTCTGGGAGTGGTCTGATAACTTTGCATTCAAGATTCCTGTAGGACTGTCATTTCAAAGGTATTTTAATTAGGTGGTGTGGAGAGCAATTGTATGATGTAGGTTATTAGGGAAAAAACAAATCTCATAAAGCTTCAGTCACTGTGGGGTTTCTTTTATTCTCGTAGACCTTCAGCAAGTGTGGACTGTATCAGGATGCTCAGAACAGGATTGAATGCTGTTGAGAGGACTAGCAAAATCAGGAGTAGCATTCGTCCTGCAGCCGCTAGTGAAATATATGACTTTTTGTGTGTGTGTATGCCTGAAACACTCGTATTTTTGGCAGTAAAAGTGTCATCTTCAGCTCTTCTCATCCAACATTTTAATGGTCTGACATGGCTCATTATGCTTTGTGTCTGGTGATGCAGATGGACAGTTCTCTTAACAGGCCTTGTCAATAGCTTTGTGTATTTGCTCTGGCAGTGTCGAGTGCCTGTGGTACTTAGTTCTCAGGAAGAACAACGCAGTTGCCATTCCTCTTTCACCTAGTCTGCTTTTTCCTGAGAGGAAAACAAAATGGGTGCAGCATTAGTCAAGGACTGTAGTTTTTAACATCTGAGAGGAAACATTGCGATTTTCTAGTCCGATGTCCTCAAAACCTCATCCAGTGAGTTTTGCATTGACTTGCAATTGGCACTTCACTAGCTTTTCATTCTGTTCAGGAAAGCGTAAGGGAATAGATGACAAGGTTAGGAGTTGAAACGCAATTCTTTACTTGTGTAATGAATGTTGTTGCAACCACTGGTTGCTTGTCTCAAAATGCATCTGCAGGATCTGGACTTCTAAATGAAGCGCAGCAACAGTTCTCCTAATGACTTGCTCTTGCTGCTCTTAGTTACTGAAGTGCAGAGTTATTTTTCACTCTCTTCTTGTGAGTAAAGCCTATCACAGCTACTGAAATAACTAATTCGATGCTTCATGATGCAGCCTTTATTCTTAAAAGTGGCAAGGCTTATATTCATCCTTAAGAGAGTGCTTCCTATGAGATGTTGTTGAATCTTGTGTGCATCTGCAGCTGTATATTTAAAGGTGGATATGCTATTCCTAGACTGACAACAATATATTTAACCTAGTGCTAGATCATTGCCAGGATTACCTGTGCGGGCTGTGCTTTAAGAGTTGCTGTTATAGCTCAGTGACATCTCCAGTGCATCTGCTGCCACTGAAGCATTCCTGGTGCATTGCTGCCTCTTGCAGGGGTCACAGCAACAGGCTGGAACATTGTGTTTCCAGCTCTATGTAATAACCTCCCAAATGAAGGATATACTGGAAATCAAGTGAAAATATTGATGAAAATATTGATGAAAATAGAAGCATAGAGGGGGTGATGACTACACAAATCTTCCTCGTAACTGGGCATGTAGAGACTGTGCTTAGATGAGATAAAAAGAAAATGGGAGACAAGACAAGAATTTGAGAGGTGTGGTTTGTCTGGCACTGGTGTTTGTGGCTGAGCTGGTAATGCTCTGATATGTACAAGATACGCTCATAGGCAGTTGCACCTTTGAAAATACGACTCTTTCTTCATGCCTAATCCTTGCATCATAGGAATGGCTCTGAATGTACAGTAAAGACTTTGATCTGTACTCTGAGAGAGGTATTGGCAGGGAATTACTTGGATTGGCTGTGGAGGTGTTAGGATGTGGGTCAAAATCAGACTTTATATCAGTACTTTGAATCTGAGTCTGATTTTCTTATTTTGCAAAGAATGGGATTTGATATTCAGGTTCTCAGCTTAAATCTGAAGCAGAGAAGTATATTCCTCAGTTGTTCTCTGAACTTTTGAGTTGGATTTGGTGATCCAACATATTGCAAAACATTGTCATATTTGGAAGTAATCTTCAACAGAGTTCATAGTGTTGAATTTGGTTTTAGTTTCTTTTTCATTCGTTTCTAATAAGAGCTGGTAATTTGTTGCAGGGAAGCAGGAATAGAGTCTGATTTGGAGTTCAAAGATATGTATTTTTAAATTACGTATTTTTCAGAAAGAGAAAGCAAAAAGGTCTTTCTCAGCAGGGTGCTAGCTAGAGAAAAAGGCAGAGGTTACTGTATTATGCAAGCTTTATAGTCCCTTTCCAATAATAATACTTCCCTAAAATGCCTTTGTAACGTCTAGTTGAAGCTTGCTGATCTCTTGGGCCTTCTTCAGAGGTTAACATGGATGCTGTGCTTTCTATTTAACTTCTTTCTTTGGCTCTGGGGAAATGATTGATAAGCAATCTATATTAAGTATTCTTCTTTAAATGTTTTCTACACACATCTGGGAAGATGTATGAATTAAAATGAAGCTGTTATATTCTTGATGCTTAACCTTTCCTACTAAACTCTGCTCTGGTTGTTTTTCTCTGTACTTGCAAACGTAACAGTGCCATGAGATTCTGTTAATGCTGTAAGAACATGTAGCCAAAGTAATTAGAAGGAAGCAAGCTTGTGTTAACAGTGAGTTTCTTCAGTCATGGTTAGTGAGAGTTGAGTTTATCAAATAAAATGTTGAGGAACTGAAAGATGAGAAACAAATCTGTGCAGTTCAATGCGAGTAGCTGGTTGTGCTTTTGGGCTGTCCTGTTGTCATTGATCCTCCACTGTCCAGGGAAGCAGCATAGGTATGTAACTCAGGACTGGTCTTAGGTCTGCAGGAAGCCTACGTTGTGGATTAGAGGGAGCAGGGCTCTTCCTCCATCACCATTACGCTTTGTGTGGCAGTGGTGAAATACAGAGATGCGATGGTATTTGTGGATTTTAATTGCACAGAGGAGGGCAGGAACGGTTATCCTTTTTTCTCATTCCTGCCTTGAGCAAGACTGATAAAAGCAGAAGTGGGCAAAACACATTAATGTGAACTCAGATATAGAGTTCAAACATGTATCTCATTTGGAAGCTTTTGTAGTCTGCTAAAACCAAAATGCCATAGAGGGGAAGCAACTTGTGTTTGTGTCAATGCTTAGAGGCCACATCATAACGCTCAGTGGTAGCTGTAAGTCCGTGGTGGTTTGGATTCAGACTTGCCATTAAGTGTTCATGGACTTTGGTAGTACTAACTTTCAGATAGTTTTCTATTGGAAAAATAGAAATGTATGGCTAGCTAAAATTTGGTCAAACAGTTCACTGAGGATCATTCAGATTTACTTGTTAATAACTGTCTTGTTGTTGAGGTCAAAGCTCTGAAATGGTACATTTCTCTTGCCCTTTCCTCCCTGAGTGGAAAACTCAGTCTACAAAGTTGTTTGCAATATTTAAGGTTTTATAGAAGCCAGCTATTTCCTTTAGAGATAGTAAATAGATTAATAAAATAATGTTGACAGAGGGCAAGGATGTTGCTGCAGAATTATGCACAGGAAAGCTGACTTGACAATGTAATTGAGCTTGAAAACCAAAATATAATTGCCAAGGGTGGGAGTGAAACCTGCAGGCATTGTGCTTATAGAACCTGAAGTTCTAGCTTATCTGAAAGGCTGGAATTATTTTAAAGCAGATTTTGATACGAAACTGGAAGGGAGGCGGCGAGTCAGCCTAGTCTAATATGAAAAGCTGTTTTGTTGGGAGAGGTTTTTTTCACTGAATGTTTAATTCTCAAGTGATATTGTATAAGCCATCTCTGTGTTGATATCGTGTAGCATTGTGTCGCTATCTTTATGGTCAAGTGAACAGGTAGAGGAAATCCAGAAGCTGTCTGATCTCTCCCATAGCCTGGGAAGTGCTTGTGTTGCTTCTCATCTTTAGATGTGTATCATTAGCTGATGGCTGGGTAAGTAGCTTTTTCCTCCTAAATTGCATCACCTAGAGACACATCTGCATGAACTGATGTGTTGTGAGCCCCATCCTGATCTCTTGAAACTGAAGCTGTGAGGACATTTAGCTATTTCACTGCCCATGTGTGAACCCTGTATCAGAAGATACAGAGGAGATAAGTGTGCCTTGTTGAGGGCTGAATCATCCAATTGGAACAGAAAATACTGTTGGAGGACTCAAGTGGTTTAGGATTCCAAAAAACAGTGTGAAAGAGAAGAGTAGTGCATTAGTGTCTGGTAAAGTGGAGATGCACCTCTTTAGAGCCACATGCATTGTGATCCCTGGAGGGACTATTGCAATTCTTTGGAATTCTTCTCTAGCCTTTCAGGAGCCACACAGATAAAAGGGTTTGCCAGTTTCACAGTGCCTTATTGCAGGGTTGCTCTCACTTTGAAAGCTCTCTGCTTTTCAGAGGATGTGTGGTGGGATGATGATAATGGCACCTTTCATAAGCAGGTGCTCATGCTTCACTTTAGGCACTTGTATTTACCTATCTTGAAAAACAACTTACTAGGCTAGTAATTGTATTGGAACACAATGTTTTCTGTTTGGGTATGCCAGTTTTATAACCACTTCATTCTCTGTGAGCACAATGCCTTTATGGTTTTAGTGAAATACTCAATTTGTATTTTTTAAACCAAAGAGAAAGTACCACTTTCTATACTTCACTGTATCCTTCTGCATAGTAGTGGAGCTTACAAAAGTAATTTAGGTTCTAACTGGTGCTCTGTGTTCTCTTCATTATGCATTTACCAGTCAAGTGACACTTTTCTCAAATATTTACTCTGATATTTCACTGCAGTTGCCCTCTCCTTCTCCATCCCCCTTCCATCGAGGTATCACACATACTTCAGTTACCCTCTATTTAAATAGCAACACTCCCTCCCAGTACAAACACTAGGTCAGTCATTAAACAGTGAGGAAGACCAGTGATGGAGGAGGTTATGGGTAGGGCCAGGAGTTTGCAAGCACAGTTCTGCAGAAGACTTCCTGCTGACAAGAGGGACACTTTCCGTTAGTGTCAGAGTGTCATTGTGTGATGCTGAGGGAGAGGCAGAATCAAGAGGGAATCACTGCAGCAGATGTCAGGGCCGGATCTCACTTAAAACTATGTAGAACCATCCAAATTAGTGTTGAAGGTAAGAAATGTGAAACAGAACACTGGCACTTTAACTATGTTTTCCCACCTCATCCTGTAGCAGGAGGTGATTCCAAGTGGCTGTGACCCATCCTGAGGAGGTCACTGGGGTTTTTTGCCTAATAACAGCGGGAGTTTAGTGAGCTATCATTAACAGACAGACAGCTTTTTTGAAGGCTCAGTTACACGTCCTTTCTTTTATCTAATGTACATCAGGGAGCTGTATTAATATTTTGCTGGGAACTCAAGACCTGCTTGTCTTTTCTCCAAAAAAGGTCTGAACAGAACATTCCCTATTGGGAATTCAGAAGCGTAGTTGAGTTACTGCCCTCCCTGTCCTGTACCTGTCCATCGGATTGAGATTGGATGCGGCATTCTGGAAATTAAAAATAAATCAAAAATAAAAGGAAAAGGTTGTTTATGGAAACCATTTGACGATTACAGCATCTAGGGGTTTCATGGCTTTGCAGGTAAAAGGCATGGGCATGATAAGTGAATACTTGTTTAAACAAAAAAAATATATAACATGTTTATGCTATGTTTAGTTTCACAACAGTTTCATTTCTAGATCTTGGAAAGAAAATGTAGTAAGAAATGAGCTGGTATGTGCATTAAAAAGGTGATGAGAACTGTCAGGATCGCACAGCCCATGAGTCAGATTTTGTATTTCTAAAGGGCATGGGGTCTTACATAGCTCAGCTTCTTCCCAGTGCTGTGCTTTTTACTTGGATCACCTTTCAGGTTGGACTTCATGCACACAGGTGACAGAGGTGAATATATTTATTCCCTTGCAGCTGCCTTCAGGCTTCTTGCTTTGTAAAACCCCTAAATTTTTCCATGGGAGGTGCAGATCCTCCCATGGATGTGGATGTCAGTGGATGTGACCCTACTGATAACAGATGTGGTTTCCTTCTCAACCTTCTGTTGACCTATGAGAGATAATGAGCAACAGGCCTTCAGAGATCTGTAAACCAGAAGTAAAAGCTGCTGTCAGTGCAAGGACAGTATGCAGTAGGACCAAGCTACTGCAATTACCTAAATGAGTTCTGAGAAACACAGCTGGACAGCAATCTCCTGTTTGTGGTACATGTCAGTTTGTCCACATTTCCAGTTCCTTAACACGCTGATTATTTTCCATGTGCCAACTTTTTATTTGGAATTTGGGGAGATGCGATCAGTGTGCTTAAGCATCTGAAGGGAGGGTGTCAGGAGGGTCGGGCCAGACTCTTCTTGGTGGTGCCAAGCATTAGGACCAGGGGCAATGCACATAAACTCAAGTTCCACCTGAACACGAGGAAGAACTTTACTGTGAGGGTGATTGAGCGTTAGAATAGGTTGCTCAGAGAGGTTGTTGAGTCTCATTGCCTGGAGAGGTTCAAGAGCCATCTGGACACAATCCTGAGTAATTGTGTTGTTAGGAGTGACCTGGCTTGAGTAGGGATCTTGGACTTTTTGACCCCTGAGGGACCCTTCCAACCTCAGCCATTATGCAATTCTGTGAAAGCAGCTTTCATTTCCAGCTCTCTGGGCTGCCCCTGTTAAAAATACTCATTAAAGGGTGGCATTTTAGTATAGCGTACATTGTGTCTGTCTGTGTTGTGTGAAATCCTTACAACCCTTTCTGCTCTGGTTTATCAGCGTTTGATGCATTTCATGTCATGTGATATGACTGGTTTATTGCAAGGGAATTGAAAATAGAGAGCAGCCTTGACTAAAGAACAGTTTGTGGATGTGGTTTTGTTTTCTGTCACATCATCGTTGCTATGGTGACTTAGCAAAGATCTGTTTAGCAATCAGTAGATGTTTCGTGTTCTGGGCAAAAGTTAGGGATTTTATAATATTCCTCTATCAGTCATTTCACAGAAGTACATGTGTGTATAGTCTTAGGCGGTAAGTCCCTGCTGCTCTTGGTACTTGTTGCTGCTTCTGCAACAAGGTGTGTACCTACTGTATTTTGGCTCGTGGAGTCCCTTCCTTCCTGAATTAGTTTCAAAGATGGGTAAGTAACCTACCTGTCTCATCAAGGTTAACAAGTATTTTTTCCCCAGAGGGGATGTTGTATATTGCTGTGATAGATGCAAAGGGATGAAGAACGTGAACCCTGCTAAAGAATGGTCCTTGTGGTCATGCAGTTTTGGAGGAGGAAGAGGATGCTTTTGGAGCTGATTCACATAGTTGGAGTCAGGAAGTCTGAGCTCTTTCTCACATCCCTCAGGCTTCTCATGTCACCTAGGGCATGATCAAGAGCATGATGCAGCTGCAACCTTAACTGAGGTTTTCTTCCTCTGGGTTGGTGAGGGGATAGGAATTCTTCTGTTTGAGTTCCTGTGTTCACTGGGAGGGGTTGAGAGCTGCAGCTCATGTTTTTATCAGCATGTTTGCTGTGCGTGCTTAGGGAACGGCTGCCCCAAGCAGAAGCTCTCCACCTTGGCAGGCGAGTTGGGCCTGTGCCTGTGAAAGTCTCTTGTCTGGGAGGCTGTGTCAAACACAGCTCCCTCCTCTTCCTGCTCCTGATCACTGGTCTGGGAGCAGCCTTCCTGCCCATTGGCAGTGACCTGGTGGATTTGGTCCCCATCTTGATGGTGAGCTGTGATCAGCCTCCAGCTCTGCACCGGGTGCACCTTGCAGCACGTTCTCATCCCTGCCAGCAGAGGCTTGAAAGTGGGAGGCAAGGTTTCCTATATAGGCTTGACCTCAGAGAGAGGTTTTTGGTCATCAGCACTGCAACTGATAAAGTGTTCAGTGCTCCTGGAAGTTCCAGTGGGATTCCTTTTGTCATGCAGAGGTAGCCAGAGGGAAGGGATTGATTTCTTGTGGGCTGCTTAATGCAATCATGTTGATGATGAGCATCTTCAGAAAGTCAAGAAACATGTTTTATTTTACACCAGAAATTTAAATAGCTCCATGGGTAAAATAAACTGAACACTCAGAAGCGCCCCTTCAGCTGGCTTTGACAGTAAAAGAGAAGGATCTCCTAATTAAAATGAAACAAAACAAAACCCCAATGAAAGCTATATGCATTTTAGCTAAATAATGACATTTTCTGTATGTCACGGTACATATACCATAATATGACATTATTTTCCCTTCCTTCTTCTTAATGATGAACTTCTGTTCTGTGCTTTAAACTTACTTTAGATCTGAATCAGTTTGAAGTCCTTCCCTCTGCTCGTGTCTGCTGTGCCAATTTCACAGATTTTATAGCTCATATGTCTTAATGTTGAGACTGGTTTTTTTTATCAGCTATTTGAGGAGCAGTTTTGGCCTGTCCATTTTCTATAGCTCCACAGAATTGGTAATTCGGGCCTACTGCAGATTAGAAGGGTTTTTTTTAACATGCACAATTTGGGGTAATCTGTTTCTTGCTGGCAGCTCTTACATTTTTATCAGTTTGGTAAGGTTAGTTAATGCAGCAGCCTCTGGTCTTAATTTGCTTAAATATTTAGAGGAAGGAGATTTATGCGCATTTTTGCAGCAAAGCTAGATTTGGTCGATTTTCTTTAGAATTTCTGAATTGGATTCCCAGCTGGTATAAATCAGTGAAGTTCCATTGAAGCCTTTTGGATGATCAGCACAGGTGGGGATCTGGCTTTTCTCAATTAAGTTGTGTCATGAGGTGCTTTGCACTGAGCATATGACAGTTGCTGATGTGTAGAGGAGTTGTTTTTGTGTAGAGGAATATGAGATATATTTCTACTATCTTATATCTGTGTGTAGCTATAAAGACAGGTGTGTGTGTACATGTGTACAGACACATACGGGCATGGATGTTTATAGACACAGTCACTGCACACAAACAAATGTCATAGGGAAACCCCTCCCTCTTTTTCCTATCATTAATTATGCAGTAGTACGTAGTAGCTGCAACTGACATGGATGGGTAGATTCTGAAGATTTGGGCTTCTGTGTCCAAATTTGTTTCCATGCATCAAAAAGCTGCAAACCCAACCAAAACCCACCAGGCTCCACTACCAAACTTGGAGGCACGTGGGAGCACAGCAGCTCCAAGCAGAAATAATTCAGGTCCGCCCCATGGAGAGATCCATTCTCCACAGTTCCTTTGGATTAAGCATCTGTTTCCCCCAATGTAGTTGTACTCACAACGAATAGAGCAAATGAGATCTTTTACTATGCTTCAGGGCATGAAATCTCCTACATATTGTGTGGAGTGGGAAAGGAATGGTGATGATGGGCAAGCTGGGGGTCTGTGAAGTGTGATGGATTAGATGCAGTGTTGATCCAAGGAAGCTCAGAAATTCCTTTGTGCAGCTTTGGGGCACAGTTGGGTGTCTCCCAGCTATTAGTCTTTCAGCCTTTTTTCTTATCGCATCAATCTCTGGGAGATTAACGTTGACTTTAAACTCTTTCAAGTCATTCTGACAAGTGTGCATGGCAGTAAATTCTTCCATATCAAGAGTGAGACAAATTGTGCTGTGCTACATATTATGGTGTAGTACTACTAATTGTTTAACTTGATAAATGTTGCCTGATAGGTTATGGAGTTAATGAACAAAGATGTTAATTACCCTTATCTGAACTGGCTGTGTTTGCAGGGACGTTGTCTGGAGCCATGGATGTCTCCTAACAGAGATCTATTCGAAATTGCCCATTGTTTTCAGCAGTTTCAGAGTCCATTACCCTTCAGTGTGCTGACTGAATAGTCTCCACCCCCATCAAAGTTTTGAGACCAATCAGCTCTTCTTACATGCTGTTCATCAGGACTCAATCTTATTTGAGTATGGAAAACTTGTATGTAATACAATATGCTCATCATCCTGGTCTACAGCAGCATGGCTCATTCTTAAGAGCAGCCGAGAAAGAAATGAGCACCTGTCAGTAGAGGAGCAAGGGTCTGGAGTATAGCCCCATTTCCCCCCACCATCTGGAGTATTTAATTGGGAAAATCATTATTCATTGTTTCTGTGTTGGTGGGAGTTGTCAGTCTAAATATATTTTAATGCAAATAACCATCTCTGTTTGTAGAATCCATCTTTTCTAGACGGTTTCTTTGGGAAATACACAGCTGAAGATTTAGTGCATTATTACATGAGTAAGTGCATACAAGCCCCGTATTAACAATAGACATCATGTTTATTCTTTCCCTTTTAGAATTTCCCATGAAAGCAAGTAGGCAGATTTTTGCATTATTGAGTAGTCTGCTGCTGCTGACTTTTTTCCCAGAAGCACTAAGAGAAAACTATCCTTTCGTGTGAGCCTGTGTGTTCTTGAAGTTTTGGGAGCACTGGATTCCCCTAAGATTTGATTTATAGTAGGTTTTGGTTCATGGCTATTCTGGTACAAAGTTATTTCAAAGCTGTACGATTAATAAATCTTTATGGAACTGAAAAAAGACTAAGTTCTCACTGAGGTTAAAACATACCTGATTTCCCAACGGAGAAGTTGCATGTTTCGTTAGGAGGCTAAAGGCTAATGTGAGGAGAAAAATGTTTCCTTGACTTAAGGTTTTTGTTTGTTGTAATAAATTTTGTTTTCATTTATGAGTCTCTTGCAGAACATGTTCAACAGCAAACAGCCAGAAGTTAAAACTGCAACTGTAAATCTGTAAGCTGGCATATGTAGATACTCTGGCCAAAGTTTCAAAAGTCAGGATTAATTTTGTAGAGTGAATGAGAACAGTGCATTATCTTGCTTCATTTGATAAATTTCAGACTTTGCCAAGAAATATAAATATCCATTCAAAACTGACAGCTGTAAAAATAAGAATTATTATTTTTTCAAATAGAGGCATTTTCAAGAGAACTTGATGTATTACTGCTGAAAGATGCAGTGGCCGTAGACTGTCTTGTATCATTAATTAGACTGAAATACTCAGGTTCCCACTACTCACTCCTTTCCCACTGCTGCCCCCTAATTTATGTTAGTATACTAGTTTCTGGTTCCCATTAGAACTGGGCCTGGAGAAGCTTAAGTAATCTGTCAAAAGCTGAATGAGGGCTCCCTGCTGTACCTGATGCCACAGCCAGGCAAATGCTTGTGTGGGCAGAGAAGTGGCTGCATGGAGGTGGGAATGCTGCTTAAGACTAGTATTGATGCCAGATGCTTTGTGGTTACCCACTGAGGATCTGTCTCATTTTTGGTGTTCTCAAGTCTCTGAATCCACATTTCAGGTCTTGTATTTTGTTTTAATTTGAATTTCCCATGGAGCAGCCTGGGGGTGAGGATGAAGCCCCGGGGGGATGTGTGTGCAAGCAGGACCAACAGGAATATGAGAAGGTCCAGCACTTACACTGCTTATTTATCGACCACAATGATTCACCGTGAGCTGCGTTTGCATACCTGAATGTCAAAATAGCCTGTGTTTTAAGAGGAGCCAGTGACTCAGGCTGTGGTTTTACCTCAGGCCATTTCCTGATAAACGGCTGAACTGTGCTTGGTGTTGAGAAAACACAGCTGGGGGAACGCTGCTTTGTCCTGCATCCATGTGTGCGTGGGGATTAGGGAAAGGACGCTGTTGTGTGGGGCTGACCTTCACCTCCTTGGTGCTGTGGTCTGCCTGTGAGGACTACCAAGGCTTTGTGAGGACAGGGAAGTCTCAAGTCTGCAGGCAGCTGTTTCAGCTCTGTGCAGCTCTGGTGTGTGTGGTTGTCAGTGTTTGACACCATCTAGAGGAGGAGCTTTCAAGGAGCTCCATGCAGTGATGTATCACTTTGCTTTAGACTCTTTACTGTAAAACAGAGGTGAAGCTGCCTATGGCTGGTGTTTCTAGAATTGAGAGCACTTCCTAGAATATGGTGTTTGTAATGAAAACAGAAACAGTGCATATGACGGTGCTTATAGGGATTAAAGTAGGATTGAGCTATTAATTTTTGGAATATGATGGCAAGCAACTTCATTAAAGCTTTGCGTATGTTATGGCTAGATAGAAGGTATGGAAGTGGAATCATATGAATGCCATATCAACTACCTCATTGGCACAATGCTTTCGTTTGGAGAGATGAACCACCTGCGTAATTCCATGTAGTCTTGCCACCCTTTGCTAACTGCAGAACTCTGTTTCTCCATTTCCCTTAATGAAAAGGACTGTCCTCTGAGAAGAGGTTTATGCCTGGGATGAAATAACTTGTGTATGGCTGTGATTGAACTGGATCAGTTGTCTTTAATGCTGTTTAAATGGATGGTTTAAGGTATAGAAGAGTCTTCTCTTGGGAACAGATTCTGTGAGAATTCTTCAAATCCTCTTTGAAGTTAATGGAGGGTATTAAGGGCAGTCAGCACCTTAAGAGAGAAATTTAAATTGCTTTGATTCATTTCATTTCATATTTGGGTCAGCTGGTTCTGGATTTCTCCCTTCTGCAGTCTTTCAGAGCATGTTTTTGATAACTTTTCCTCCTGAGCATACTAGATTTTATGCTGGCTGTTTTCATATTTTTCCCTGAGTGTTATAAGGCTGATTACGGAAGGATCTTCGGCCTTTGGCTTCCTGTGAAAACGAGATAATTACTCTCCAGTAGGCAATGCATGACGTAGAGTATCAGCGTTAAGCCACTGGGATTCCAGTCACTAGTGTAGAACAATATTGTGGGTAAATGAATAAGCAGAAGTTTATCATACTTCCTGCATAACAAGGTTTTCATTAAAGAGACAGTGAATATTGTTTTCGGTGAGGGCTAGTGTAGAATGAACACTGCCACTACAAACATTACTGAGAAAGGTATTAAAGTTCAGTTCCCTGCCTTGCTGGGGTTTTCTTGCTGAAAAAAACAACTGACTGTGCAGCAGCAAAGGTGGATGACAGGCCCTTCATTGCATTTTGGCAGATGACGTTATGGCCTTATGAACATGTATGAAGTGTATAACTTCAAAGTATGATTCCCAGATGCACAACCTACTTAACTTATGGAAGAAAGCCGTACCAATTAGAAGCAGAGACGTTCTAAATGCAACTTGCTTATTTCACACTCGCCCCCAGGAATCCTGTGTTGTGATTTTAAGAGTTGGCCCCGTTTGACCCTGAAATAGATGTGGTTTCTCCCTTGCTTTCTTTATTTCAAGGCTGTCAGGTTAAAAATAACTAATCTATTGGGCACAGTGGGAATAAGTTTGAGAAGTTTAACTTATATGTAAACTAGTAAGAGTGAGAAAATAATTCATAAACGTGATGAGCTCTGTTCTCTTGCAGGTCATGTCCAGTGCAAAGGGTTTCCACGTGGTGGGATTAATCATTTTTGTCAAAAAAAAGAGTTTCTTTGCCATAGCAATACTGATGAGTTTGCTTATGCTGTAGCAGAGTGAAATAAATTACATCTTTGAGGACCTTTGGTAAATACTCAAATTACTTAAACAACATGAAGACTTTCATAAAGTATGGTGTGTATACTCATACTCAATGGATACACAGCTATATCTCTGTGTATTTACTTACGTTTAGGACAGAAGTTTACATGTGTTTCTGTACATACATTTATATTTCAGCTTATCTCAGAGATAATTTTACTTCTGCAATGCGTAATAATTTAGGGGGTACTAATAAGGAGTTTCAGGTTTAAGTTTGTTTCCTTGTTACCACTAATATATGTTGTACCTGTGATTGCAAAGTTACTTATTTGTCCTTTAATTGTGACTTTCACTTTAAACTGGACATCAGCAATCTGTGCAGGAAACCAGGACTTTCATATTGGCTAAGATGCGTAGGTTGGTTGCTCTGCGTTTGCTTGAGTCCAAAAGCTGAAGGTTGACTCTTCAGAGCCCCAAGAGCCACTTCCTAATGTAGCAGTCTAGATCTTGATGATGTGCTTGATCAACCTTGCAGCCAGAGAGAAGAACAAGTGGAATAAAACTGCTTTAATATAGTACACTGGAGTTCTGTCTATGGGTTTGAGGTGCTTCTTCACGCACTGATAGCACATGCATGGCCAGACTCCTTCATGCTTCGTTCAACTTGAAATTAGGTTCCATTGATTTTGGGTCCAGAACAAATGCAGTTTGACATTTTCTTATTTTGAGCACCTTCGTCTAAGCTGGTTTTGTTTCTGTGTGAGTAATCTTAACACTTGAATGAGTTGGATGAAGGTGTCCTTTGAATGGCCTGTATAGGAATTTTGCTTTCCAATTAGAGATCTTGGAGATGTTTTCAACACCAAGAATAACTTTGATATGCTGTTCTTACCTTGAAATTGTGAAACTTCTGATGACTAAGTAAGCATTTTTTCCCCTCTCTGTTTTCTTGCAGCCAACTGGGTACATGGAAAACTCCATTTCCTACAGTGCTATTGAAGATGTTCAACTGCTCTCCTGGGAGAATGCCCCTAAGTACTGTTTACAGCTCACGATCCCAGGGGGTACTGTCTTACTGCAGGTACAGTAAACATTAAAGTACAATTTTCTTTCTCTCTTACTATGAATCTCCTATAACTTCTGTTTGCTGTGCATGAAATCTTAATTAAATGGACTCAGAAAAGGCAGAGAACTCGATGCTGTCAAATTATCTAACAACAGAAAATTTGCTCAGGGTGATAAGTCTGAAACTCTTCATGTTGTTTGACAGTTAGAATGGAAATTTTGGGCGACAGTGATTAAATCTTCTTGCTGATTTTGTGCATCGTTATAATACTCTGTGGAAAGGCACATTGATGCGGGCCTGGAACAATTGTATTTTTACATATAGTCCTATTACTGCATGAAACGAGTTAAAAATGTCATCCTTCAAGTCGTACAGGAAACCCATAACTTGCACTGATACTGACAGGTATCTTTTTAAAACAGATATGTGATCTTCAGTGGAAGATACAGTACATTTGTATGGATGTCTACATATACTGGTTCTCTAAGTGTGGTTTTCAAACAGAACACACTGTGTTTATGTTACTCCGGACTTCCTCATCCACTTCTGAGGCTTTGTAAGACTCCTTAGGTCATTGCAAGTTTTAGAGACAGAAAGGCACTCCACAGCACTGAGCTTTGGAACTGCTTTCAAATAGGAAAAGAAGAGCAATTGAAAACCCAGCTGCAGTGCCCCCAGAGAACTTTGAACAGTCAAACGTAGGCTGAATTGACTCCAACTTAACTCTTACCATAGTTCTTCACATTGTTTCAAAGTCAGTTTTACATGTTACCCTTTGGGAATTTACTTTTTCACTTAAATATACAGCCCTGACTATTGCAGGTAGGACTGTCAAGAGACTGGGTGGGCAATTTCTCCAGAAAATGGAAAGGAAAGATCAGTTTAAGCTGTGGATAACTCATGAAAAATCAAAAAGGATATTTTTTTTTTCTTGAAAAGGTAAGAATCACTTCAAAGGATTAATCATAATAGCGCTTGTGTATTGGGATGCGTACACTCAAACACTGACTATACTAGTTTTGCACAAAATGTAGTCCAGTAGGTAAAAAGATAGGAAGATAGTGAATAATACCCTAATGACTGTGACGACCATGCCTGCTGGATCCTTTGTCCAAGAGAATCATGGTACGCATTGCACTGATCCATGGTGCACAGTCCAGTGTTTAATCATTTCTTAGTGGTGAACTGCTTGCTGGAGCCCCTGTAGGTCCATAAAGTATGTGACACCATGTGTATCTAGAGAGGTTTTAGTTAAAGCTCTTCTGATGTGACTTTCTTCATGACCTGCAGATCATGAGAAAAATAACCCAAGTGGTGTCAATTCAGTAACCCAGGGCTAGGTGCCGAACTGGTCTGTGTTTTCCATACTTCTCTATGAACTTCTGTAGACACGTGAAACAGCAAACTTGACTCTTGAGTTGAGAAGCCAATATGACTAGCACTAAGTCATACTAATATTAGGTCCAGCTCTCCTTTGCTTGCGTTTCAGACAGGCTGATGGGTCCGTCCGTGTACAGAGCTGTTTAGCAGCAGCCCAGTCAACACAGTACTTGACTTCAGCCCTTCACGTGGATCCTGTGCCTGGGTTTTGGAATGTCATAAAAACGTCATGAGGTTTTGGATTTTCAGCATAGCAGATTTCACTCTTGAAATGCTTAGGTGTACACAGAAACATTCATGGACACATCCTTTGTGAAATATATTGCCGGAGCTCTGCTTCATTTTCTTCACTGATGTAATCCTGTGGTTTTGCAGCCCTGTAAAAGGATGCTGCAGCCATTCCCCCATTCTAATCCAAAAATGGTGCAGTAAAGTATGTTCAGGATGGCATGAGAACATCTAACTCTCCTGATCTATCTGTGTGTCTTTCCACGTGTCCTTGAAGCACAGGCAGTGCCTCATTGCACGTGGAGCCGTACATAAACACCCCTGCTTGGTGCTTATTGAGTTTCTGTGGCCCAAAATGACTTACCAATTTTAAGCATTACTAGGAGTCAGGGGTATAGGAAATCTGAATTTCGGACAGGCTGCTGCAAGTCCACCTGTGTCCTGATTCTGTGGTGTGAAAAGCTTTTACTGTATGTGACATTGGGGAACACAGGAAGATGAGCCATAGTTTCCCAACAGCTAGATTAGAGTCCTGATTATTGATGAAATCTTCTTTGCCCTATCCATTAACTGAATTAATTAGAAACTCATTTGTCAAGTTGATGGATGATTTTGATATTTTTGTTGTGATAATTTTGACTGTTTTTTCCATAGATTTCCTTAATGGCTAGAATTCATGCCTCTGTCTGTTTCAACAGCTAGAATAGTTAGACCTGTCTTTACAAATACCCTTTCTAAGTATTCTGTAGTCTGTGGTAGCTGCCTTTATGGGCCTGCTTAATAGGAAACAAGATAAAAGTTGGAACCCACAGCTCCCTGCTGAGTTTAAAGGAAATTGGTAGGGTGTGCGGACTTTAATCCGGAGCAGCCTGACATTTGTTTCTTTAAATAAAAACCAACAAACGGAACACACAAATAATTTGTGAGAAAGTAACATCTTAGCGTGGAAGCTTTGGTATTTCTCGGAAAAGATCCGTGTCTGTATGTAACCTCATAGGACTGGCGAAAGAAGTGGAGTGAGCTGGGCCTCTGTTATGTTTATTGCTGACTGGCTGAGCAGACTGGATCAGGTTACATTAGAACTCTGGGAATTTCAGCATAATTGAAAATACAAACTTTGAAAGGGTTTTTAGTATGACTTGGTCTTCAGTAGTGTCTCAATTCATCACGTGGTCAGATTAAGGGAATATAAAGATAGTTTTCCCTTATACAGTTGTAATGCTTATTCAAAAATCCAAACCAGTACTAAAAGTTATGTTTAGTGTACTTAAGAAATCACGATCCAAAAAAACTTGATTTACCGAGTAGTTGAGTTCAGCTGAAATTCTGTAATATATGTGATATAATCTGAGCGTTCAAAAGATGAGCTGAGGAGCTGGGAAACAGAGATGCCAAGAAATTAGTGCTTACATACTGCAGTCACTTCCAGTGTTCCAAAAGACTTCAACATGTTTATGGGAAATGGGGACATCCAGTCTTTTACAAAGTCATTCTGCCCTGCTAGTTGGAGCAGCGGCATTCTCTGATGTAATGTCCAACTCTGGTATGAGGAAGCGTATGATAGTGGAACAAGTTGAACTGGTCCAAAACACATACTGTTTCTGAAGTGTGCTTTTGGTAAAATCTGTTTTGTTTGTTTGTTCCCAAGGTCTCGATATAAATGAAGTTCAGATATAGAAAAACATTTAAACTAACTGTTTGCCTTCCCCCGAATTTATTTAATGTTTCTGATTAATATCGGTTTCATACTACGATATATGTTTTGCACATGCTGCATCGTAAATTCTTTAATACTAGAGGATACTGTTGGCATGGTTTGACATCTAGGGAACTTACAGGCCTGTCAGCCAGACCTTGGTGCCAGGGGAGGTTTTGGAGCAAATTATCTTCAGTGCAATCATGGGGCATGTGCAGGACAACAAGGTGACCATGCCCAGTCAGCATAGGTTTATAAAAGGCAGGTCCTGCTTGACTAACCTGGTCCCATTCTTTGACAAAGTGGCCCACTTAGTAGATGAAGGAAAGGCTTTGGATGTTGTCTGCATAGACTTTAATAGAGCCTTTGATACCATTTCCCACAGCATTCTCCTAGAGAAACTGGCTTCACATGACTTGGATGTGTGTGCTGTTCACTGGGTGAAACCTGGCTGGGTGGCTGAGGCCAAAGCATGGTGGTGAGTGGAGTTAAATCCAATTGGTGGCCGGTCACAAGTGGTATTGCCCAGGGCTCAGTAGTGGGGCCAGTTCTGCTCAAAAACTTGATCAATGATCTGGATGAGGGAATCAAGTTGGGTCACAACAACCCCTTGAAATGCTCCAGGCTTAGAGAACAGTGGCTCTAAAGCTGCAGAGTGGGAAAGGGCCTGGAGTTGCTGATTGATGGAGCTGGACATGAGCAGCTTGTGCCCAGGCAGCCAAGTCAACAGCATCCTGGCCTGTGTCAGCGCCAGTGCGGCAGCAGGGCCAGGGCAGTGATTGTGCCCCTGCACTGGTGAGGCTGCACCTCAAATCCTGTGTTCAGTTCTGGGCCCCTCACTACAAGAGAGACATTGAGGTGCTGGAGTGGGGCCAGAAAAAGGCAGTGGAGCTGGTGGAGGGCCTGGAGCACAAGTGTGATAGGGAATGGCTGAGGGACCTGGTGAGGTTCAGTCTGGAGAAGAGAAGGCTCAGGGTGTACCTTATCTCCCTCTACAACTGCTGAAAGGAGGATGTAGTGAGGTGGGATCAGTCTCTTCTACCAAGTAGCAAGTGATAGATTAAAAGGAGATGGCACCAGGGGAGGTTTAGATTGGGTGCTAGGAATAATTTCTTCATGGAAAGTGTTGTCAAGCATTGGAATAGGCTGCCCAGGGAAGTGGTTGAGTCACCATCCCTGGAGGTGAGACCTGTAGATGGGGCGCTTAGGGACATGGTTTAGTAGACTTCAGAAGTGTTATGTTAACAATTGGACCTGCTGATACTAAAGGTCTTTTCCAACCTAAATGATTCTATGATTCCATGATTCTGTGACAAACACAAGAGTCCATGTTCAAATTCTCATTCCCCCTGTCTGCTGTCACCAAGCTCTATTTCTGGCTCATTACTGCACAGTAATGAGTCAGAGAAGGAAGCGTGCCATTACCTTTCCTTACATCATCCTGATGTCCTCCCATAGCAATACTGACCCATGCCAACCTATTTTAACACATGAAATCTCACAGGCAGCTCCGGGGGTGATACAGCTCCTCCTAGGAAATCGGATCATGATCAACAGGATGTGTCTACCTGGGTTTCAGAGGAGGATTTGGTTCTCATGCAGCAGTAGCTTAACCTGGGCTGGGATTGCATTGAAAAGGCATCTTTGTGCCTGTGCTTCCCACTCAGTGTTTGTTGCTGCAGCACAACTGTCTGAGCACAGACATGTTTCACTGCGTGGTGTTTGGGGATGCTCATTGTCCCTCGTGGCAGTCGTGGACAGTCAGTTTCTGGGGAGTCATGGACAGTTTTCTAGGCATGCTAGGGACTTGTGTTTTCTTTCCTCCTGCCAAATGAGATGTTCCCTGGTCCTTCCGGTAAAAGGCAATCAGCTCTCACAGGGTGTTATTCTCTTCCCTACAATTGCCGTAGCAGGTGTGAAAAAAGGTGTTGCTGAAGCTGGGTTGTAGGCCACAAACTCTGAGGCCAGGAAACAGGAGCTAAATTTAGCCTTTGAAGAAGTGTGTGAGCTCTTTAGTAATAGCAGGGCTAAACTTCTGCTCTTCTGCCTTCCATTTGTAAAGCAGCGTTGATTATGGTATTGGGTGGATGATTATGGAGAGGATGGTGCTACTGATAGAGAAATAATTGGAATAACCTTTTGAAAGACATTGGGGAAAACTTCCAGGGTGTCATTTCACAACCTGCTTAGCACCACATGTAGAGAGGGTCCCAGGAAAAACATTTTGGTGTCTCAGGCAGTACTGCCTGCTTTCCCATGGTGTCCTTTCTTTTGAATGGGTCCTAAATGCCTCGAAGCCACCGCTTCCATCCGTATGGCTGGCGTTGCTTTATTCATTTGTTGGCAATCGAGTGTAGTCAGAAGGAAAAACAAACAGAGCAGGAAGCCTTGACAAGTACAACAGTCACACACGTTCAGCTCAGTGCTCGAGCACGCTGTTTTTGCCAGGGAGTCCCCACAGTAAGTGTTTCCACTGGGTTTTTTAGTAACGTTTTATTTCAGTCTCGTTGAAGAAACCTGGCTTTTGTTTTAAGTGCAAGTCCAGCCGATGTCGCTGATATGGAGAGATCACGCTAGGACCAGAATCCAGCAGAGATGGGTATTATTTTCACAAGGAAAATAGCATTTCTAGCAATTACCAGCAGCTCTCTGCACCTTGAGTTAAGCCAGAAGAGTGGCAGATTTCACAGGCCTGCATGTGTTGTGGAGGTGCAACTGGGGTTTGCATCAGCAATGTAAAGGTTTTGTAGCCTGCATGAAGCAGCAGTGCCATGGGGGTTTGACTTCCTGCAACCCTGAGCTGCTCTGCTGTTCCTGTGGCTGATAGTAAATTGGTACAGAGAAGCCTGCAATATTTTATGGGTCCCAGTAATGAGTATCAGCTGGAGGAAAGCATAACAAAACCTTGTCCTGCTAACCAGAAAGCAAACGAGGGAGAGAAACATAGAATGAAAACAGGATGAGTTAAAAACAAAACAAAATCTGGATCATCAAATCCCATTTATCGCCACATCTTTTCAGATGGCAAAATCCCTTAAAGGGTATGTGTGAAGGACGCTGTTGTAAGGAAAAATCTGGGAACTTTTTGCTATGTGGACAAGCCTGTTCTTGCATCTTTTCTGAGTAACACATATGCCAGTAAAAAGGGATGCTGTAGTGCTAACTTACTGTCAAAGGAGCTTGGTAGTATGGCGTGTGTGGTAGAAATGACTATTTTTCTGCTGATGCTTGCTGCTGTAGAAGTATTACTACCAATGGAGCTGTGAGCATGTTAACTAAAGGTCTTCACCATCATTTCTGAAGTGGTTGGTTCTTGCAGCGTTTCAAGTGTTCTATTTCTCAGCAGCACACAGGTTCCTATCTTGCCTCCTCCTTGCCTGGATGGAAATCATTGCAGGGGCCGTAATGCTGTTTCCTACTTACGTGAACAAGAAGAAAATCTGCTTTTAAAAAGTTTGCTTCTTATTAATGAAGAAGTGTGTTTGTACTCGTTGACTAAGAAATGAAGTAGTTTGGGTGCAGAAAAAATGCTTCCCCTTTTTGAGAAGAGATGTAAATCTACTCATGTTGACCAAAGCTCTGTGTATGCTGACATTTAATCTTTTCCACAGCTTTGCTCCCTTGAGCAGCCTTTTTGAAGCTGATTAAATTAATCCTATGAGTAAACTTGGTACTGGAGCTGATCCCAGGTGGCTTTTCCTTCCTGGCTGAACATTTACACCCCAAAAATTAGACTATAAAATCCTTCAGAACACAGTTCCAAGAAAAAAGGGTATTACCTACAGCAGGCATTCTTAAAGTAAATATTCTTCCTCATTAGAATAATAATAAGTAAGCTACAAGCAGTCTGAATATTCTTGCACTTCTAAGAGTTTTACTGCCACATTTTCTTGTTCTCTACAGTACCTTCTACAGTGTTGCCATTGTGCAAAAGCAACCAGAGGGCTTGATTGTGCAAGGCAGTCCCATCAGTTTGTACCGGCCACCTCCCTCTACCCTTCTAAAGCCATTGCATTTGAGAACAAAATACTTAACAGAATTGTGGCCTGAACAGTCAGAAGGCCCAAATTATTATCTTATGTGGATATGCTATAAAATCTCCATGGTGATTCATTCCTGTCTCATTGACTACTTGCAGTAACAACACGTAAAACATTTCTAGGTTGAATCTTTTTTAAGTTGACAAGGTAGCAGTAAGATCAGTGGTGTAGAACTGGACGCACTGTATGGGCAAGGCTGAGAACAAGAACAACTTCCCATGTGCGGTCAGAATCCCTAAGCCTGTTTTGAAGTCTTTTGTGTCTCATTTTCTCCTTCTTATTGTACCCTAGAGCTGAATAAATATAGTAGGGTATGCCCTCAGCTGGAGTACAAAAATGTAAGTGTCAGTTCCGAGGAAGTGATGACTTCAGTGCAGAAGTGCTGGGCTCCAAGAGTGCACATCTGATAAGATTATAAATGTGTGTGTGCAGCCCCTATAAATGAATTGTAGTTTCCTCCACTATTTGACACTTCGGTGCTCATTCTCCAAAATATTCTGTGCACAATAATGTGTATGCTCGAGTAAGTCACTGTGTGCAGAGGTGGCTATCAGCTAGGCAGATGTCTGGATGAGCACTGACAAGAGCCTGGTGGCTCTTCTGTCATCCTGGCATGCTGTGAAGCTCACAGTTCTGTGGGTAAGAAAGAAGTACTCCCTGTGGTCCCTTTCTCAGTGTAAGCCTGAACAAGAGGAGGGAGGAACAAGAGATGCTGTGCAAGAATGAGCTCCTTGTTGTCCTCTGCAAAAGATGCAGCATTTCCTGCACATCTCTGTGGTTTTGCAGTGTGATGGAATCAGTCAGGCGGAAGGGTGCACTGGAAGGATTAGTCTCTGCTGCCTGGGAGAAGCAGGGAGTGACGATGTCAAACAGCTCCATGCAGATGATAGTGGTTGGGTTAAATGTGTCCAATCTGTCTGTAGTGAACACTGTGGAAAGAATGCTGGTGAAATGACGCCAAGTGCCTCGGACCATTGAGTTCTGATCATTAATAGAAGTGTGGGGATTCCCTAAAGGTTTGGTTTTCTGCTTCTGTGCTTGCTTTGTTGTCTTTTTCTTTGTTTTTGTTGGAAGTGGTCTTGAATGACATCCCACATTCTGAGGGATTCTGGTTTGAGAGTGGTTCACACTCCTAACCTAGATCCAGATGCAAGTTTGCTTGGTCACTTCGCGGTTACGGTAGCTAATACTGTATGTACACAGTGCTTGGTCTCACGCCTCGAACCTGATCACTTTGCTAATTTTACTTTTTGAATGCTTTTCATATACTGCTGCTGTCAAGCTAAACAATTCTTTCCTCTGCTGGTTTTGGTTTTCCCTTTTACATCATTCTTTGTTTCTTTTCTTGTCTGGACCACTTGTCGTTCTTCCTCTGCCTGATACGGTTGTCCTCATTAAAGTTTCTTGTCATCAGTTTATGTAAGGCTCCAGTTGGTTGCACAATTTGTCTAAACATAGTGTTTTAGAATTATTTGTAGTGGTCTTACAATCTGTAGCTACTGACATCCCAGAATCATAGAATTGTTTGGGTTGGAAAGGACCTGAAGATCATCTGGTTCCAACCCCCCTGCCATGGACAGGGACACCTCGCACTAGACCATGTAGCCCAAAGCTCTGTCCAGCCTGGCCTTGAACGCTGCCAGGGATGGAGCATTCGCAACTTCTCTGGGCAACCTATTCCAGTGCCTCACCACCCTTACAGTAAAGAATTTCTTCCTTATATCCAATCTAAACTTCCCCTGTTTAAGTTTAAACCCATCACCCCTTGTCCTATCACTACAGTCCCTAATGAAGAGTCCCTCCCCAGCATCCTTATAGCCCCCTTCAGATACTGGAAGGCTGCTATGAGGTCTCCATGCAGCCTTCTCATCTCCAGGCTGAACAGCCCCAACTCTCTCAGCCTATCTTCATATGGGAGGTGCTGCAGTCCCTGCTCATCCTCGTGGCCTTCTCTGGACTTGTTCCGCCAGCTCCATGTCCTTCTTGTGTTGAGAGCACCAGAACTGCACAAAATGCAGTTAACAGTTCTGAGCAGTTCCCATTTAGGGCTTTAGGTTTTGCTTTTTTTAGACTTAAATGCATTTTTGGTTCAAGTCATATAGTGTTCAGACCAGGGACTAAATCAGATGGACATTTTGCCTGTTTGAGACAAGTACTTAATCTCCCTAGAATATTTTGAATTTCATCATTTTAAATAGCAATATCTTAATTTGCATAGGTCATATATACTCAGTCTGCACATGTTTTTTTTAAAGAAATTAATGGATGCGTAAATTGCAGTATTATTCATGCTATTTCTTTGTATACATATTCAAGCCTACAGAAGCTTTCAACTTTACTTATTCTTTAAAGGGCTTTGAGGCTAGCATTTGAAATGAAGGGCTTTTTGTTTCCATCCGTGAAACAATTTTCTCAAAAAAAGAAAAGCAATTCCATTTCAAATTGATTTTTTCGAGGAAGTGTGGAGGTTTTTCAAAGAATTTTGTCTGGACAAAGATAGAAAATGCCTAAGCGTATTTACTTCATGCATTCTGATTATGTTAAAAATGTTCTTCAGGCTTTTTATGGCAAATTATTTTGACCTTTATTATATTAAAATATAGTATGAAGTGCATTGAACTGAAATTAAATTCTATAATATGTAGATAAAAGATCTCTTTTATCATAGAATCATAGAATAGTTTGGGTTGGAAAGGACCTTACGGTCATCTAGTTTCAATCCTCCTGCCATTATCTTATAATGCACACTATACAGAAAGTACTGTGTAAATGATGGGAAGAAAATGATTGAGTTTTGGCAAACCAGTATGTCATGAGGATCTGCACTCTGAAAGTTTTCATTATTTTTCATTCCATGCAAAGAGGGGAAAAAAAGAAAAGTTACGGATTTTTTTTCCATTCGTAGCAAATTCAAATTCTGATATGTCAGTGTTCTTTATGAAATGGGAAGTTTGTTTTTGATAAACTCTGTGGCCAGCTAAGATTATTTATCATAGATTTATTCTGCTTTATTGCCTAGAGATCTACTGGAGGATCAATAGAATCTCTATTTCATAAATAAATAATATGTAATACATATCTAAACGAGCATTATTCCATTTAATTCAGAGAAACCAATCCAAATTTATGTCAACAAGAGGTAAGTATCTGAGCTTGAGATTAAACACGGTTTTGGTAACCATTCATCATTTGTACTTCCAGCATTCTTGCCATTGTCAGTGAACTGAGCCAGTGTCAGAAAATGAAATACATTGTGGTGTGGATTTTGAATACTTACCTGAAAAGGTGTTGGGCAGTGAAGTTTCATCAATGGTGTTTTAATTTACATGTATACATGTAGAAGCATGTGGCTTTTAGCTGGTGAGGTACCCCACTGTTTATTTTTGTTTGTTTTTTTGACGTGAATTTACAGGCTATCCTGTAATTGTCACTGGTTGTGTGAGTGTTTTGAGTTGTGAGTAAAAATTACCCATTGGCCGCGGCGAGGTAGAGTTGGAAAAGCCAAAGGGCATCTCTACCCACTCAAATACTTCAAGCTTATGTCACCTTGTTAAGGCATGCATATTTACGTCGCTGTAGATGCTTTTATATTTTTTGATACCGAGCCTTTTGACCTTTGGGAGCGTTGAACTATTCCTTCATTGGCTACGAACCTGGCTTCGCACTAAGGGGTTTTGGCAGCTGTGCTCAATACGGACAAAAACGGGCGATCACTGGGAGTGATTATTGCAACATCTATGCTGTTGCTGCAAGCAGTCTGTGCATGTAGCTGCACGTCTGTGTGTGTGTGCTACACTTTTCACTCTGTTTTGATGCCACTGAAAGTGCTAAGATGTTGTCTGAATTGCCTTTGAGGACAGCTGAGGAACAGGACTAGAAGGGAAAATAGTATATGGACGCCTTGCCCCCTGTGTAAAATGTCAACCCATCTTCTTACTCTGCTCCCGGTGATTAATAGCAAAGGCAAATGTCCTACAGACATTAAAGATCTGACCAAAACCTGATTGGGACCAGGGAGGATTTTTCACAGTCTTTAGGTTGGACACTGTTTTATAGGTGGTTAATGTTTTGTACGGTTTTGGTTCAGTGTTTTTCATGTGCAGCAAGAACATCAATGCTTTCTGTGAAAATAAACTGGTTATAATGTAAAGTTGTAGCTTTGAGTGAAGATTTTCCTTCGCCCTGAGGCTGGGAGAGAAGTTAAACAGGGTCATAAGGTTCAGAAGAATACGGTGAGTGCAGCCTCATTGGTTTTAGGGCACACACATGGGTGATTTGCTTAGTTTTGGATGGGTGATCTGAAACACTGGTAGAAACTAATGATTCTGTAACTTTTGTTCGTTACAGGCTGCAAACAGTTACCTGAGGGATCAGTGGTTCCATTCTTTGCAGTGGAAGGTAAGTTCTGCACTTCACTGTCTTCCTTATCTGCTTCTTAGAATACCTTTTAGCATTTCCTATTCCTTCACTGTAAGAGCCTAGAATGGATAAAGTTTTTGTGTTTCAGAAACCCTAAATCAGGACATGTATTCAGTTTCAACTTGTTTATAATATGAACGAAGTGTACAAATTAACTTGTTATATAGCCCAACTTTATCAACACGATTGGCTTCAGAAAGTAGATAGCCAGTAAATTCACATTTAAATAGTATAGAGATTGGATGGTTTTGGTTTTGCGCTATGAAGTGTAATACATTACCGAATGCCTACAGCCCGATCACATGCTCTGAACTCTGGAGATAGCTGGGGGTTTTGTTTGGTTTTCTCTCTTCCTGAGAGACTAGGGAGAAAGAGTATCTTTTAGAGTTGCTTACTGCAAGTAGGATCAATCTGTTACGCATCTGTCTGTGTTTATGCTTTAGGATGATTTTGGTTTAAAGACAGTTTTGATTTCAGATGTCTTGAGCCCTTTCTCATTTTCGGTGGGAACAATGGGTTGATTGCCCTCAGTAGGGGGAGTGGATCACAGTGACAACATTGTGTCTCAAAAACAGTGCATTCCTCATTGAGAGCTGTAGCTGCTGACCTTTGGATGGAATCTGTATGCATCTTTGATGCAGTTGGAAACAAGTTTTGGCCAGATGTTGCATACGGTTGTCCTCTCCTGTCTTGTGGTGGGAAACACAAGCAGTAGCTTTTCAGCTCAGGACTTGTCTTTGGCAGTACTCCAGTGAAGTCAGCCAGGTTGGCTGTGTAGCGTATCAAGATTCCAGCCTGCTGACAGCAGCCACATGTGAAAATATAAGGAAGTCCCTCCCACCAGACTGGTTTTGTTGTAGGTGTGTTTGATAGTTGCAAAACAGTTGTGTGGCAAAATTACAGCATTGGTGTGCTTTGTATAGCCATCAGTATGTGGCAGGATCATACTCTGATCGGATCCAGGTTCTTATCGGGAAAAGCCAAGTGTCAAGATCTTCTCCAGACCACTGACATATTCTGATTGCCTAAATGAGTGTGGGACAGTAGTGCTGAGAGCAGAAGGCTGGGCTGTGGTGTGGAACTTTATTTTGGTCTCTTGACAGTATCATTAGCACAATGCCCAGCCAGTCTTGCTTGCTTTGCAACTCCTGAGGATAGCAAAGAGCTTAAAGCATGCAGAGACAGTCTCTCCATGTGGCTGTTATTTTACCTCCTGCTTCGGCAGGCAAGGGATGATCAGAGAAAGCATAGACAGAAGTGTTGCTGGAATGTCTGTTTTCCGCCTCGGGCCCAGCAAGGATGGTACAGTGATGTGCTGATGGCATGTGCTGGCTTTGCTCCTTCAGCGAGGTGAAAATTGGGGTTGGAGGTGCAACTCTGTAGAAAGAGGTAAGGAGTGGTAAAAATGCGACCTGGCCACACACCCCATGAATTAAACTGTGGAAAGAAAGGAAAAAAGAAAAAGCAAGCCTAGGCAGAATGACCTGGCTTGTTCACATGCCTTTCAGTCATGGAGAGGGAGCTTTACTCTGTGGGAGTTGTTTTTAAAGGAGTATTTCTTAAACTTTCCAGTGCTCCTGACCAAGCCTTTAATTTTGGGAAACTCTGAGTAATTTAACTTGTTGCAAAGTAGAATTTATTTTTGCTTCCTTGCTTCCCTTCCCACCCCATTAAGTTTGTTTCTTAAAAACAAGTGAAACATTATCTTGATTTGAAAGACCTTCCCTTTACCAAGAATAGCTAGTAGCTTTTTCCCATATGAACAGTGACAGGGTTTAGTCACTGCCCAGGTACTTTACACTAACAAATTTCTCTTTGCTATAATGGAGATAGTTTTGATGGGTTTTGTTGCTTAACAGTTCAGAGGAAGAGCACCTGGTAGCTTTCTGCTCCTTACTTTGGTTGACGTTTGGCGTGTTTAAGTGAGAACACAACAGAACTAAGAGGCAAGACAAGCAGTGTACCTAAGAAGGGGAGCAGGGTGCACTTATATGGTCTACCTTAGTGAGGTTTATCGCTTTACTAGTACCATGGCCTATGACTTTAAGAGCCAGGTGCCAAGGTTCATCTCACTCCATAATTTGTATGGTTTGATGATTAAGCAGGTAGTGAGGGAACCCACAAAAAAAAAAACAGGAAGCCTATTCTTCTGGAATGGGTCATTTACACAAAGCACCAGCTGGCAGGAAGATCACTGCAGCTATGTTGTAATTGGGTGGTTGTGCTGATGAATGGTATATTTGTCCAATGGTCTCACAAATAATAGGTCAAAACATTTCTGTAGGCATGTAAAACACAGATGCAAACTGGTGCAGATAGCTGGAGCAGTTATCCAGAGGAAAACATTCAATGGAGTTGCGCTGCCTGATTTTCATACTTGTGTGGTGGAAGCCCTGAGGGTCTCCAGCTGAACCCAGAGCCCCACTGTAGTAGTAGTATAGATGTAGGTGGAGCAGAAGACCTTCACTTCCCCTACCCTGCCCAAACAAGGCTGGAGGATCCCATTTGACAGATAGCAAACTAATACTGTGAGAGTTTCCAGCAGTGGGGATTGCCCCTCCACAGATCAGTTGTGGGAGCAGGTTCTTATTCTACCAGTGTCCTTCTGGCTGCTTTTCCGATGCTTCAAGCCTTTGGGAGTCAGATGCTGCATATAATCTGAGTTACTTTGAAAACGGCTGGGTGAATAGGAGTGTTGTTAAATATCTGGGGAAGCATTTAGGTTCAGGCACGAACCGGTTATCCTTTGGTCTTGTATGAAGATGCCAAGGTCTGTGAGAAAGCTTTTATGTACTGCAGTTTTAAGGACTAATACGCTGTAGGAATTAAGTTTGTCACCCAGCACCTTGGAAATATTTTTCTGTTCTAGAGACAAACACTGAAACAAAAACCAAGAATAATTTCTTTCTGCAATCCCAAAAATAATAAAAGAGATGCTACAGATAAGCAGAAATAAAAGAAAACCAAGCACATAATTATCTGTGTTTTAGATCCAGCTCCAAGTGGTTTTATATGTCATCCAACTAACTAGTTGGATCCTGTCATCCTAACTAGTTGGATAGGATGCTTGCACAGCTTTTTAGATGTGACTTGCTCCTTGAATGCTGGGCTCATTGAAGAAAGCATGGATGTAAGGACAGATTGTTCCTTACGTAATTATTTTCTCTGTGGGTTTTCCATTTAAGCCCTCTCATGAAGGGTTACTCATAATGCCTCATTTAATCTGGATATCCGTGTGTATCACAACTCCTCAAGGATCATTGGCCACCTTAGCCAGTTTTTAGAAATCCTGATTTCCTTCAGGTTAGGGCTAAGCCAAACTATCATTGTCTAGAGAATAAACAGAGCATGTTAACAACTCTCCGGATTCTCACACATAAACAAATCATTAATCCATTGTGTAAGGAATGTTCCTTTCAACCAAGGAGGTTGGATTGAAACCATGATACGTAATCTTTGGTATTTGGAAGCTGATAAGTCATAACAGTGTATCAGTAAAGATAACAACACTTTTCTGTGAATATACAAAATAAAGTAACGCATGCATTTCATTGCTCTTTGTGGATCTAGGCTAGATACAGTGGTAACCAACTGCTTCTGTAGGGGTTGAACACAGCTAAGCCTGGCTTTGAGGGGTACTGTGACTAGTCATTTTAGGACACACACACAAAAATACCTGCCTACCCTTGGCATTTCCCCAGAAAGCATCTGTGTTGCTGTATCTTGCCATCGTTGGGCTTAGAATGTTCTGTGTTCGTATGGCACATAGAGGTACCATTCTCTGTAAAAACTTTGGGCCCTGTTACACCACATGCTTGAAGTATTAGTCATTAAAAGATCCACTTGTAATATAGTACCATGTTGCTTGTTGTCAGTAAAAAAGACATCAGTTAGGTCTTCTCCAGGGGTGTTTAGGTCTTCTCTCCTGATGCAGAATGCAGGTATTTATTTACATTTTGAGGAAGAGGGAATACACCTAAAGGTTATACAGGGCATGCTGGTTTTTAGCATGCTTGACAATAAACTCTGAACGCCAGCCTCATCATGGGATGTGGGTTGCTTGTGTTTTCTAGTTAGCTGAATGATGTGGCAATGAAACGTGTCAGTTGGCTGCCTTTGGGGGAATGTCCATAATTGACACAATATGGAAAGAACAGATTTGATGTAAAGCATGAAGCATGACTCAGGCTGAGCTTTGTGCACCTCTGACCTGGATCTGCAAGAAGGGCTTCCCTATACCTTGCCTTTCCTACTGATGCTATTAGCCAGCTCTCAACTGTCCCCAAATGAGTAGTGCTGCTTGATTAGGGGTTTTACCCATCTGTTAGCATGGACGATGCAAATGTGTTAATTGTAGAATTGCTTAGATTGGAAGGGACCTTTGAACACAGCTGATCCTCTCCCCATCCATGTCATCTTTTTCCTCACTCAGTGCAGTGTATACTTTGAAGCTTTACAGGGTTGATAAGAGCCTGTACAGCAGAGCTGTGTCTGAAGCTATGTATGAAGCCCCAAACTGGCACGGTATTCATGTGTGGTCACACAAGTGCTGAGCAGAGAGGAGCAGTCACCTCCCTCATGCTGCTGCCTGTGCTCATGCTCTTGCAGCCCAGCACGAATACATGCCCCTGACTTACAGTCAGCAATCACATTACCTTTGTTTTCGACTTCCATGTTTTGATTCCCATGAATTGGGGAACTGGAGCAACTCTGTCAGTTGGGATTTGCAAACATTTTGCGTTTGAATGCTAGAACAAGTAATGTTGGCCTTCATTCAAAAACTTAACTTTGGATTAATACTTCCCTGATTCTCACAGGGATTGTTGTATCTGTATGTTCAGGAAATATATACTTCCTTGCACAAGCAGCCCTATTAATTGCAAAGGGATTGGCTGTCATGTAAAGTCATACTTGACCTGAATGTCATTATGCTCTGTGGTCTTTACTGTGTCCAGGTTATGCATTCTTTGCCTTTTAGAACTGAATATTTTTATACAATAGCTGTGGGTGACTATCAGTTTTTGTATCTAATGGTGAAAGTTCAGAGAGAATTATTTTCCTATGCTTTACAATTGCAAAAAAACCTAAGTTAACAGAAACTGTTCTTGAAAGTGTGGTAAAGCCTTCCTTGTGTAAAGCACCTTTATGGTTTTGTCACCATGGTAATGATTAAAAATAGTGCTGATACAGGAGTGGGGTTTATATAGAATTTAAATGATGGCATTAAAGAAATTTATAGCCTTAAATCTGTGTAAATCATGCCTTAAAACTACGAGATCAGGAAAAAAGCACATTGGTTATGGTTGAAAGGGCCCGTGTCTGTCATTTGTATTTGATCACCTATTTTATGATCTGAGAGAGGAAGCTTTGATACTCTGTGACAGTTCTATAGCCCTTTGCTGTACTGCATAGTGAAAATATTACTCGAAGAACTCAGTAGTTCCTTGGAGTGGCAGTGTCTGGACTTCAGATCCTCTCTTTGGTGGTTACACAGCATGCAGAACTGTAATTGTCTTGGCAGTTTCTTTGCTTTCTTTAGCTGGAAAGCTGAGATATTTTCACAGAACATTAGTCCCATTTTCTGTTATTTTGAGGTGAAATAATAAATAATTATTTTACAGTTAGGTGAATGACAGCTTTTCTTTTTTCCTTGTTTTCTTTTTCCCCTTTTTTGTCTGTATACAAGTCAATAATATTTTGATTACTATATTGATGGAAAGCTAAGCTGTGGAATTAAGTTTTGCCTTTCAGAGCCTTGGGGCTTTGAAAGCATTGCAGGTCGTGATGACACACGAGTTTTGGAGGAGCAGGTTTCTTGCTTTATTGAATAAAAGGCAGCCCACAAGGTTTTGGCTGGTGATTTTACTCTTCCTGTGGAATGCACAAGTATCAGCTGTGGGACACCACAAGCAGGTTATTAAGATAGCCAGAGCCTCTCTCCTGCTGGACTTTGAGCATCCTGATGGAGTTTCAGACTGGACTTAAGGGACTAGGGGATGGATGGAAGGTCCAAGTAGAAGGTCCAAGTAGAGTGTCAATGCATCTGTGCTGCTGAGAAGCTGGTACCAGTTAGAGCTTCCCAGTGAACTAAATACATATTTTGGCATTTTTCAGTTCCTGATGCCCCCTCTCATGGTTAGGTTGATGTTTACTGCCAAGATTCATTCTTCTGTATTTGGAAGATAGCATGAAAGGCAGCTGTGTCTGCGTGCATGGGGCTCTGCAGTGACATCCCCTTGCTCTTCATGCGGCAATTGAAAATACTGCCCGGTCTATAGACTGAACAACCTCATTACAAACTCAGGAGGAACATTATGGAAATCTTGTCATACAGCCATTTACATCCCTAATGGTTTTTTTCATAGTTATGTATTCTCCCCTACTACTTTTGTGTGTGTGTGTAGGGGTACACATGAAAGACATCTTAGGACATCTTCGTAGCGCATGAAGTCCATTAGTTTTCATTTTCCCATGCAAGCTTTGGCAGTCTTAGGCCATCTGTTATCAGAAGTTACTTGAAAAATCTTGGCCTTGTTTTGTGTTTCTGGGATCTCAGTTTGCGAGAGGCAACAGTGCTGTTGCAGCAGAAGGATATTGGTCTCGCTTTGGGAGAGTGGGAATGAATAGATGAAGAGCAGACAAGATGCTGACAAAGTTTTCTTTCATTTTTTCATGACACACTGGTGGTGTTTTAAGAACTGGTAGAGCAGTTAGGGGATTTTTAAGCTTTCACTGCCTTTGCATTAGGAAATCCCTCACTCTTTGTGGGGGACTTTGGAAGCAGGTTCCTTCCCATAAGGCATGTCTGCAGCACTGGCAGCTGATCGTCATCTGTGCTTTGCATTGGCTCAACATGAATCACTTTAAATCTGGGAGCTGCATATCTGTGTCAGCACAGCACTTTGTCCAGCTGAAAGGGGCTCTCGGCATCATGCTGAGATGCCAGCCTGGATGTGAGCTGCTGCTTGGAGCTGCTCTGCCCTCATACAGCCATATGTACACATGGTTTTGTATACCCGTAGATGCCTCTTACATTGCCAAAACAAGCTTTTTTAAGGAGACAGAACTCAAGCCAATTCGTGGCCTAGTGGTGAAATTTGAGTAGAAATTAGATAGCTGTTTTCTATCTTGCTTTAGCTTAGTTAGGACCAGCTCTTTATTTTTCCCTCTAGACTTGGATGCTGTCCTATTCAAACTAATATTAGGTCTGAAGACAGAGGGGTGTCAAAACCAGCTGAATAAACAGGTCAGCTTGTTATTGTGTACTTAGATTTCTGAAGAGGAACAAGTACAATTGCTGGAGTAGATTGCTTCCCAGGAATGCTGAGAAGCATTCTGCTGGCCAGGAGGTTGGGTTTTGTGCTGGTAAATTGTTCCTCCGCATTATTACAGGGCTAAAATTAAGACCAATACTTTGCGCGTTAGGACTTCCAGGTCATGGTGACCACTAGTTCCACCAAATCACAACTTCTCATCTATAGAGCTGTCATAATACAGAACTGCACTAAAATTAGTCTCTAGGTGCAGAAAAATCTGGTTTGGGAGCTCTCTTACGAAGACAGGACAAGACTGGTAATCTTCCCCAGGAGTGTAATTACCCTCCTGTCATGACGCTTTGGGTGTGAAAATCTAACTCTCTGAGTTGACACATGCTGTGTGCCTTGTTAAAGTGCTGTCATGGGGCCCAATTCTGCATTATGGATGTTGAAGACTCTTGGTGTCAGAAGGTCTAAGTAAGCCTCAAGAAGCAAAAGGGATCTAGGTGTTGTTTTAATTTTTTTTTCTTTTCTTGCACAGTTTTGCCCGTACATTTCTTTCTTCCAATGTAATTAGTGCATTGGGTGCATCATAGTATACATAATCATAGAATCATAGGATAGTTAGGGCTGGAAAGGACCTTAAGATCATCCAGTTTCAAGCCCCCTGCCATGGACAGGGGCACCTCACACTAAACCGTGCCACCCAAGGCTCTGTCAAGCCTGGCCTTGAACACCGCCAGGGATGGAGCATTCACAACTTCCCTGGGCAACCCATTCCAGTGCCTCAC
>WYDI02040001.1:0-20213 GCA_009867235.2 Psittacus erithacus
CTGAAAGTCAAAAACACAGCACTGCACCAGCTACTAAGAAGGAGAAAAATGACTGCTGCTGCTGAACCCAGGACAGGTATGCAGATTTTATAACAAAAATTTGTAATTTTTCAAACATTCTTCTCTAATTTAGACCTTTTCCTTACTTTAATTGACATGAAATTACTTTTCCTGCTTCTTCTGCTTACTTGTTAGTTGTTTCAGAGCTGTTATCTAAAAAGCCAGGAAAGCTTGGTGAATAAGTATCATGTGTTAAATATATGTGTATTCCTTATTTGCTGGAAATTATATAGAGGTGAATATACTAATCTAGAAGGCAAATTTCATGCAGGTTCCAAATAGGGACAACAAAAAAATGACAGCTGGTGTTAAGAAAATCACAGCTGGTAAGAATTTTTTGCATAATATGTCACTTCTGGCAGTAGTATCTTGAATGCAAATATATTTTGGACATATAAAAGGAGTACACTGGATACACACACAAAATCCATGTGAACATCAGGCACTAATGGGTTGCCCAAGGAAGCTGTAAATGCTCCATCCCTGGCAGCATTCAAGGCCAGGTCGGATGGAGTCTTGGGTGACATGGTTTAATGTGAGGCATCCCTGCCCATGGCAGGGGGGTTGGAACTAGACAAACTTAAGATCCTTTCCAACCCTAACTATTCTACGATTCTATGAAACATTTTTCTTTTTAGATACATTTTTTTTATCAAAACTCTTAATAGACATTCTAACTTGCTATTTTTGCTAATAGAAAATAAAATGCTCAGAGCTATACTGAGTATACCATGGAAGCACTGGTGCATTTTTTCCTTTAAAAAAAAGTGAACTAGATTGTCTAAATGCATATAGTTTCACTTTCCAAACTATTTTCTATCTTAGCTTTTTTTTTTTTTTCCAAGAATCAGAGTATACTGAAATTTCTGAAACTGAAGCACTTCCTTTTTTGTCTTAATTTAGAAACTGTAAGATTAGCTTCCTGAATATTAACCCATTAGATGGTGATGTCTCAATCACAAGCATTAAGCTCCTATATGCTTACAGGTTCATCAGAGGTTCTACAAAATGAATGAAATCTGGGAACAGTTACTGCTCCACTATGACAATATCCATGTTCTAGAACAAAAATGGAAATCTGTACGAACTACTATGTGAATTTAAAAGCATTATTCACGTTTATTAGTAACATGCGATAGGCAGATATTTACTTATACCTTGACAAACTTGTAGCTCTATTGTTCCAAAGATAGTTGATTGCTGTGCACTCTAGCCATAATTTTTCCTATCTTGTGTCCATCTTCTTGATGTGGTCCACATGACCACATGTCATGATGTGGTCCAAGAGTGAGCTGCACTGTGTCTTCCAGGAGACAGCTGGTCTCTGCAGCTGTCTGACCTGTCACTCATACACTCCATTCCCAACACTTTCAGCTTGTGGTGGAGTGTCAAAGAGCTGATGCTAAATACGTGGCGTTTCCTTTGACCTTGTTCTCCATTAAAAATCACAATTCTAATAAGACTATGGGAAATGACCAGCCCTGAGTGAAAGACAATACACCAGAAACAGAAAATCTCAAGGAACTAGTGAAGTTCAGGTCCCATCATGGCTCATTTGACCATTACTGAGTCGCTGAAGCCAAGTGTTTGGGCCTCCTCTTTGGCCCCATGGATTTTGGTCCCAGACATCTTCTGCCACTGCTGCCTGCCAGTTTCTAAGATGGGCAACTGTTCCCAAATTGTCTTCCATCAGCAATGTTTCAGTAATGCATCTCTATTTTATATCAGGTGTACCTGGAGAGAAAATACATAATGAACTATTGTGCTGTAGTATTTATCTTTGCAAAATTGAGAGGGTTAACTTAAGAACAATGTATAGTAGCCATGAAGATAAATAACGCAGCAAGGCATAGTATCATGTATAAAATATTCCCAGTACTCTAGATTCCATTTCATGATTAGATTAAAAAAAAAAAATAATAATTTCTTGGTTGGTTTCCAGAGCTAGCAGTCATGGAGGCTAATTTCAAATTGCTTGAGACCTTAGAAACAAAGATGTATTTGTGCAAACACTAGCTTAAAAGCCAATAAACAAATGCGAGCAGGACCCACCCTGTCTTCTAAGTGGATTATACACAAGACGGATTTTTCCTCACAAACCCTCATCTCCACCAAAATGTTCTGTCATAAACCAGCATTTAAAGGCTGGCTTTCAAAACAGCAAAAGTGTTAGGCAGGAAATAAGATAGCTATCTAGATAGATAGCTAGCTTCCTGTATTGCAGTTTCTTCTGATCAGCATGTGAGGTCTCTCCTCTTTACCTGTCTTCACTGAGGTCTCTCCTGGAATATATTCAGGAAGGATGTGGGACAAAAGCAGGAAGTCCACAGCAGATCAGTAGGAATGGTTAGGTGCTTATGTGTTAAAGAGTCTGAATTTAGGTTGCTTAGCCTAAAGAAAAGTAGTCCGGAGAAAGAGCATGGTACTTACGATGTCTACAAACCACTACAAAGAATTGCAGTAAAAGACAGCTCAAAATATGTTTCATGTTCACAGAAAAAGGAGAATCTTAAGAGACAGTGAAGGCTCAAGTTAGAGACCAGGAAAACCTTTGTAATGTAATGGTAGTAGCACACCAGAACAGGTTACTGGAAATGCTGTGAAATTTGCACCACTGGAAGTCTGCTGTGAATGTTTATCTAGAGATAACACAAGTGCAGTTAACTCTGCTCTGGGTCTGGGAGAGACACTGTGTAATCTTCTAAAACCCTTTCAGACCAAGGATTTTGTGATGTGTTAGAAATACCTAGAAATATATGCCTAAGTGTTAGCAAAAAAGTGTTAGTAGAAGTATAAAATTAATCATAATCATCAGCAACACAAATCTTATCCCAGAACCATTAGCTTTTTTTTTAGATTATGGTACCAGCTGGCAATAGCATGATAATTTATTTATCCTAGTTAGAGACAAATGAGTTATTTTATGATTAATTCAGTATGTAGATTTTAGACCCTGTGGAGAAGACTTCAAGCCCGTGTTTTGCAACAGAATCTGTTACTTCAGTTAATCACTTGCTCTCCCACTGAACCCTCATTTTTCACCTGTTAAAGGAGGACAAAACTCTTCCAGGCTTAAATTAGTTATTGTAAGATTATGTGAAAAGAACAATGGAAGCCAGGGGCTTCCAGGGGTAGCCAGATACTTTCTTTAGAGAAACAAACTCCCTGGGAACAGATATAAATAAAACAATGAATGTCTGAAGGCTAAAGTACTCACTGCCTAACAAATTAAGCATTATTTTCATTTTCAAGGTCAAGTTGTTGGTGGTGGTTGTTTCTTTTGAGTGTATTCACTTTCCTAACATGACATAATTATGGGATTGCAGCAATGAAACCAGGGCTTATTCCAGATAAGAAAATTTGAAGGCTGACTAATCTCTTTGCTTCCAACAGGTGAAATAAAGTATATCCATTAGTTTAGTAGTAGACCACTTCTTTAAATCAAGCAATATAAGACGAAGCTGAAACGATTTGTATACATCATCAGAAATAAAAGGCCAGACATAGTATATGTAGTATTTTATTACAGTTTAATAATTTCCCAAGACAAACCAAGCGTTAAGTTCCATTTTATGGGTAGCATTATAATGAAGTTCAGTTATTTAATATTTCAGGACAGCCAGAATGACAGATTTAAAAAGTTGTTGAACCCTGTTAAAAGTGTTTCTAAATAACCCAAATGTCCATTAATTTGCTGTGTATAATTATTTTCAGCCAAGTATATTTGGGTTTATGTCTGCTTAATTTGTATGCATTTTTCCAGTGAGGTGGATGACAATTTAGGCATGGCATGGAGTAAAAGCAAAGCTTTCATGTCTTTGAGGAAAACTCTTCCTGAAAGGGTCATAACTACATGCCTAAAAGTTTCAGACTGGCTCTGTGCTTGGATTGCTCAGTGACCAAGCTTGCAGAGCAGAAGTACAAGTCCTGCACCAGCGTTAGACTTGCACTATCTAGAGACTGTAACAACTTAATTCCTCAGATTTATTCACCTGAAACTGCAAGAACTGGATCTCTCTCCCCTGGGGCTGGGGAAGCTGTACCAGGAATCTCAGATTGGTGTCTTTGATCTTATCTGTAGGGTGATTGAAGTGCAGCACTCTGCGCGGGTGAGTGCTGTCTCTGTAAGTCTTCCCCTTGGTTCTGTGCACAGTAGTCTCTGTCAGTTTCTCGGTTTAGTGTATGGTCCTGGGAGCTGAAATTGGCCCTCTTCTTTCTTTTTTGTAGTGTTAAATGTCAGTTATTTGAGGATTTGTAGCTGCAAAGCACTTTTTAGACTGTTGCTTTTTCTCACTTATGGTTAGAGGGAGTGGCATATGTATTTTTAACTAGGAGCTATAAAACCTATAAAAAGGCACAAGGCTTAATGTTTTAGCTGAAATACAGTGAAAAAAGAACCTGCCTTAAGACCTTTATGAAGAGCTTGATCAATCTTTCTAATACAATATTATTAATAAAGTAAAAAAAAATCAGTTTGTGAAGATTTGAGCCAAAAGCAAAGAATAACATTTTTAATAATTACATTGTTTCCACTGAAACCCTCCCCAAACCAGCAGACTGTTTTCCCAGACTTCATAGAAATAAAAAATGGAACGCTTCTATTTGACTAAAAAATTTACAACTTATTCTGGTTTTGATGGACTTACCACTTACGGCTTTCACATTAAGTTTAACACATTTCAGGATGTCACTGTGAGCCTGACATATAGAACAGACATAATTTTTATTCACTGATGTTCAGTCTTGGAGCATATTCAGTGACTGCTGTCATAGCTGGACCCACGGTGTGAGGTATATCATTTTGCATGTGTCACAAATGCACACTCATGCCTACATATGTGCAGAAGCCAAGCCTGTAGAGAAGGCTGGATGACACACCTCTAGCGCTTCTCATTTTTTTGCAGCTAGGCTGGATACAGGAGCCTCTTTTTGTGCAAAGACTTCCACGGTTGATGTCATCATCCATCACTGTTGTGGTTAACCCCAGCCAGCAGCTAAGCACCACACCTCACTCACTCCCCACCCTGGCAGGATGGGGAAAGAATCAGAAGGGTAAACATGACAAAACTCATTCAACTCCTCTCTTTCTTTCACAACACTTTTTTTTGTTTGGTTGGTTTTTTGGGTTTTTTTTGTTGTTGTTGTATATAATTCACATTGGGTATTTCATAAGTCTTCCTTGTTTTGTTCCAGTACTAGGTTGTTGCTCATGCTGTCCTCAAGTTATATGAATACAATGGTCAAAAAGAAATTGATTAAAATGTCTTTTAGTAAAGTTAGACAAAGGAGTCTGGTTCACTGACTGTCTGCATGCTACAATACCAGATATTCTTCAAAGCAATCCCTATATGAAACTTTACATAAAGTATAGTCTATTTTGACAAGTACTGTCCAGACAACTTGCACCTTTCAGCACAGTATTGCATAAAACCAGTATTTTTACAAGAACTTATCACTAAAAAAATGCGTTCTGTCTCTACAAAAATAATTATATTCTTATTTTAAAGTCTAACAGGCTGAGGCTAAGAGAAATTCCAACCCAAATCTGATATAACTCCTTCGGTTCGATGGAAACTTTTTTCTGTAAATCATTTCATTGAAACCCAGGGAATTAAATGGGAAAACAAGTGATAGAATAGCATGCATAGTTATTCCAGAATCAGAAACATAACCCATACCCATAATCTTTACTTTCTAGTCACTGTGTAGTCCCAACAGATCAATTGCATCCATATAGCTTTTACGTCTCCCTTAAGATTACTTTCATATTATCTGCAGAGAAATATACCAGCAAAATACATTTTCACAGCTGAACATTCAGAAGACCTAATTTCATAACCTTTTAAATGCACATGCAAGTTTATCTTTCTTTTTGCTTTTTCATTGCCAAGCAAACTTTCGGTAGGTGTCCCATAATGTATTTCAAACACTTTGATACAACATTAGGTATTTTTGTAGTACATGAACATTAGCAGCGTAATGTTATATTTTTACTTATGAGTTTACAGTTTTCCTTATCATGGTGTTTCAGTATATCTTTATTGGCTTACTTTTTTCTGCAGAATGTCACTTCTGTGTTTTGATTTGCACTGGGGACAATGCCAAATACGTTGCAAATAAAATTAGGAAACATAAAATGGTCACCTGTGCAAATAAAGATGGTCATTTAATTGTCTGGCGAGGTGTCAATCAAAAAATGTATAAATATAGACTGCATGAATCGTGTATTAAAATTTTATGAGTGCTTATTTCCAGAAGTTTCACCAAGACATCAGCTGTAGAACTATGATCCTTTCCAGGGCTTAGTCTGTGGGCTCATCAGAAAGTTCAAGGAGGTCAGGGATGCAAAGAAAATTTAGGTTCCAGCAGAGCTGGTGCTGGGAAGTCAGATAAAAGGAGACTGCGTTTCCCTGGAAAATGCTCTTTAGAAAAGAATTAATAAACCTGGGGGAAAAAGAAAGCACTTATTGACTTATGTGAATGAAAATGTTTCTAACTTAAATACAGCTTTCAGACTTTAAAATGACAAGTATACTCAGGACATGATATTAGAGTAACAACGATATCGGAGTAACAATGATATCATTAATTCTATTATGCTGCTATGAAATTGGACTGGTTTAACAAGGGACTTACAGAACCTACATTATGGGAATTTTACATCTCAGTGTTGGATCACCCAGGAGACAGAAGAGCACACAGTAGAAAGGGATCCTGAAACTTGCTGAACTGCAAGAGCGACTGAACACCAATCCTGTGTGGAGCTGTGTAATCCACACCAGTTCTGGCTATGGAATTTTTGACTCTGCTCCATTTTGTTGAATTCCAACATTGGTCCACATATGATGCCTATGAAAGCTGGAATGTCAGTAGGTGGGCAGGGGTGTCCTACAGCATGCAGGGAGCCTTCATGTTTTGAGGACCTGTGCACTGGATTGCACAGCAGAGATTTAAGACTGGATTTGTGGTGGGTTGATCCTGGCTGGGTGCCAGGAGCCCATCTAAGCCGCTCTATCACTCCCATCCTCAGCTGGACAGGGAAGAAAAAATATAACAAAAACTTCATGGGTCAAGATAACGACAGGGAGAGATCATTCACCAGTTACCACTGTGGGCAAAGCAGACTTGACTTGAGGGAAAAAAAGATAATAAAAAATACTCAAATCAGGGTAGGATAATGAGAAATCGAAGTCTTTAGATACCTTTTCTCTACCTCTTCCTTCTCCCTGAGCTCAATTTCACTCACAAATTTCACTACCTTCTCCCCCGCAGCAGCACAGGGTGATGGGGAATGGAGATTGCAGTCAGCTCACCACAAGTTGTCTTTGCCGTTCCTTCCTCCCCAGGGGAGGACTCCCCACACTCTTCCCCTGCTCCAACATGGGGTCCCTCCCACTGGAGACAGTCCTCCATTAACTTCTCCAATGTGAGTCCTTACCATGGGCTGCAGTTCTTCATGAACTGCTCCAGCGTGAGTCCCTTCCATGGAATCACAGCCCCTGACAGAAAACCTGCTCCAGCGTGGGCTCCTCTCTCCACAGGGCCACAGGGCCACAGGTCCTGCCAGAATTCTGCTCCAGGGCGGGCTTCCCACTGGGTCATAGCCTCCTTCAGGCATCGCCTTGCTCTGGCGTGGGATCCTCCTATGGCTGCAGGCGATCTGCTCCACCATGGACCACCATGGACCTTCATGGGCTGCAGGGGCACAGCCTGCCTCACCATGGTCTGCACCATGGGCTGCAGGGGAACCTCTGCTCCTGCTCCTTCTGAACTGACCCTGGTGTCTGCAGAGCTGCTGCTCTCACGCTTCTCCCTTCTTACTGCTGCTGGCATTGCACAGGGTTTTTTCATCCTCTGTAAATACACTATCCCAGAAGTGCTACCACTGTCACTGATGGGCTCAGCCTTGGTTAGCGGCGGGTACGTCTTGGAGCTGGCTGGTATTGGCTCTGTCTGTCATGGGGGAAGCTTCTGGCAGCTTCTCACAGAAGCTACACCTATATCCCACAACCCCCTCCTCCCAGCTACCAAAATCTTGCCATGCAAACCCAATACTGCACTCCTGATCACAAGTTGAATGAGTTTTTTGAAGACTATGGAGCGAAATTAAAAATCTAAGCACCTGCATTAAAATTTCTAGCACAGAGCTTGCCAAAGATGAAGTTTCTCCAAGCATTTTTCTTGAACCAAGCTCTATGCCTCAGGTGAAAAATGACATTAAGCCAGATGGCATAGCTGTAGAAGCTGTATGAGTAAAAAGAGAGAGTCCTAGAAAATGAAGTAAATTTAAATGTTAAAGAATAAAAATAGGAAAAACAACTACAAAAAGAATTAAATTACACTATAGAAAGGTTTGAGCAGTGCCTTAAGTTACAAATAAAATTCAAGTAAGGGGCTGAGAGGAGCTAAGATGATGCAAGAATGAGCAGGAGATTGACAGAAGGGGGTGAAGAATGCCACTCTACTGTGGCTGGGGTGGAACATGGAACTTGCCACCACCATGTATACCTTCATCCTGGGAATGTAGCTACAGAGAAACACTTAGAGGAGAAATTTTAATTATATGGAGTATTATCCTTTAGCAGGTGGATCACTTGTTTGAAGCAATGCTTGTCTCTATAGTGACAGGAAATAATGAAAGCAGGATGAGTATGTGAGTTGGTTGTACTTTTGAAAGATGTTTCTAATTCCTCTCCTTGGAACATAGCTACAGGTGTTTGATTTCTTAACATAAAAGGCAATCGCATTGCAAAACAAAGATGAATGTGTCTCTATATTTCTAACATGCAGGTGCTGAAGTGTTTCTTCCTCAATGTAAACACACAGTGCCTGAAGTACAGCTAGTTGCTGCAAGTTGATGGGCACCAAGTAACACAAAACAGTAATTCATCAGCATTGCCAGGCTTCAGATACAAGGCAGAGCAGTAGCTGCTAACAGATGCATTATAAGGGAAACCATTGCATGTGTTTAGCTTCTTCTCATTCATTGCTGAGAAATGGAAAATTTGACATTACCACTGCACGCAAACTTTTTGCTGTTTAAGTCCCTGTGTTGGACTAGAAAGTACAACACAGAAGCACAGGTGCAGTGCTCGCTGAAATATCACAAAATGGACAGAAAGTTATACAAGCTATGGGGTAGGTGTGGGTCATCAGCCACAATGTGGACAGGTCGATATTCAACAGAAAGAATGAATGCTGTGGTTTCATGTTGCCAGGGGTGACTGCCTGAAAACAGACTCTTTTTAACTAACTCTAGATTTATTTTTGACAGACAAATATTTGTCTCTGCACTAGTCTTGACTTTTAAAAAAAAACAACACAAGAGTGTTAACAGGTCAAAGAACCAAGATGGACTGTAATTAGTAGAAAAATGTTATATCATGGGTTGGGTTTTGGTTTCAGATAGGCTATTAAATCTTAATTTTTTTCAAAGGGAAATTCGTTTTTATGAAAGTTCTCTCTGTTCACACTGTCTTGAGATAGGAATGAATTTTATTCCATTAAACATTTCTTCCAGTGATATACACAGTTACATAAAAGAAATAAAAATGGTGATTAAATAATAGTTGTTAAGTAACGATTACAGTAGAAGTTTTACAAACAGCAGTAGATTCCAGCGGTCAGGAGTGAAAGAAGAAAGAGATCAAGCTAAGCAGGAACAAGCTACATGAAGAAGCAGTATAAAGTAGTCCTCATAAATATTAAAAAAAATAAGCATTAGGATCATATAATCTAGCCATTAATTTAATCCTAGAAAATAAATTTATAAATTAATTTGTACATCACTGGAAGGAAATTTATCTTTGTACCCACTGACATAGGACTAAAAAGGTTAATTTATGTCTGTGTTAAATCAACAAGTTTTTCACTCAAGTTACCAATAGATATTTTTCCAATAAAATTATTCTTATTTGTAAGCAATATTAGATGACATTTTAGGACAAACAGCCTATACCACAATGGCCATTACTGAATAATCATCATTTTACCAAATCTTTCAATTTTGTCTTTATTTTTATTCAAAATCAACAAAGCAACAGCATCTGACTACAACAAAAATAAAAAACCCTAAAGAAATTCACATGAATACATGAATATAAACTGCCTTAAAAATACCCCAAAGAAAAGACATCCTTGGAATGAACTTACAGTCTAGTATTATTTTCTATTCTGTTCTTTTTTTCTTAGGATATCAATATCTCTTAGGACTCAACATTTTATATATAAAGCAATTAAGTTGTGAAATATTTATGAATTATTTAATTAATTCATTAATATTAGATGTGTAAACTTTAGTATGAACACTCAGCTAGACATTTTATCATGTAATTCCTTTCTTATCCAAGACTAGAATTTTCCAGTACTGGAAAGAAAGGGATATTTCTTGTAGATAAAATATTGCATTCGAATCTCTGAATATCTGAGTTCAGTTCTGATTCTCAGGTGCATAAATCTGTATTGAAGACTTATCAGAGTTATTCAGTTTACCTGTTTCAAATTAGACTTCCTCAAATGAGACGTACCCAGTCTTTGACATAATATTCAAGCTGCTGTGACCTCATTTATGCCATCTTCATTTCTAGCAAGCTTGTCAATCAACACCCTCAAGTCCTTCTCCGCAGGGCTGTTCTCCATCTATTCTCTACCCAGCCTGTATTTGTGCTTGGGTTTTCTGCAACCCAGGTGCAGGACCTTGCACTTGGATTTGCTGAACTTCCTGAGGTTTGCATAAGCCCACCTCTTGAGCTTGTCAAGGTCCCTCTGGATGGCATTCCTTCCCTCCAGCATGTTCACTGCACCAAACCACACAGCTTAGTGTCATCAGCAAACTTACTGAGAGTGCACTCAATCCCACTGTCCACATCACCAGCAAAGATGTTGAACAGTCCTAGTTCCTAAACTGACCCCTGAGGAACACCACTCATCACTGGTCTCCATTTGGACATCAAGCTGTTGACCACAATTCTTTGAGTGTGACCAGCCTGTTCCTTACCCACTGAGTGTTCTATCCATCAGATCCACATCTCTCCAATTTACAGACAAGGATGTTGTGTGGGACAGTGTCAAATGCCTTGCACAAGTCCAGATAGACGATGTCAGCTCTTCTTCCCTTGTCCATCAGTGCTGTAGTCTCATCACAGAAGGCCACAAAATTTGTCAGGCACTATTTTCCCTTATTGAAGCCATGTTAGCTGTCACCAATCACCCCCTTCTACTGATGTTAGATAATAAACTCCAGCCTACAGAAAAAATTCCTCTTATCAGGCTCCAAGGGCATCAGTCTGTACTTTGTGTTCATATACTTTCGGGGACATGGCTAGATTATCTTTAATCTCTGCTCTGTCATTATAGTGTAGTGGACTTACTTATACTTTCCTGGGTTCTTTTTATTTATACAGCTGACTAACCTTTTGCTATTTGTTTAATTTCCTTTACAAAATATGGCTTGCGCTGACTTTTGGCATTATCCCCATACTTCTTTATCTCCTAAATATAATTGCACTGCTGAGCAGAACTTTTCTTGTTCCTGGTAGGGTTTCTACTTACTCTTATGATTTGCTTTCTGGTTTTTATTCAGCCAGTGAGATCCACAGCCTTATCCTAAAATTTCCCCCAGAGTTCAGAATATAAATTCCACAGTCTTTTTGTCCTTTTTACACAATAAGATTTTAAGCCTCCGGTTGCTACTCCTTGATCTTTTCTGTGCAACTGACTTCACAGATCTTAGCATGCTCATTCACACCCCAGATGCCAAGCACCATGATGTTTCCTTAGCTTGTGGCCACACAAGCAATCAAGTGACGTAGCAACTTCCAACAAAATGCATGCACCAGTCCACCAAACTGATAGCTCATCTTCCCCCATCAGGTTCTTCACATTGCCCAGTTGCCCTAGTCTTAGGTGACTTGCCTAATAATATTCGTCCCATCTAGCTTGGCATCTTTGCTAGTTTTGGACAGATCTCATGAATATCAGACTGTCACTGTTTAAAGAAGGACCAATAACCAAAGTCTCTTATATACTTATTTATGAATCTTCTTTAAGAAATTCACATACAGTATCTCCCCTTGTGTTTAACAAAAAGTGGAATTCTCCTTTTCTATGCATTTGATCTTTAAAGTATCAAACTGATGGTATTTGTGGTTTCAATGTTCTGTCAAAATCCATAACTTTTAATAATTAATTCATGTCATCAAATAGAGCTCCTTCTATCCATATACATCCTATCTGCAGCCAAAGAGTACAATTCATCACACCCACAAACCAATGACCAAATGATTTTCCTGACAATCCATAGGAAATAAGTAATAAGTCATATTAACTTAGGTCATGTTGCAGAAAGAGGTCATATGAACCAGCCTTGGATACCCATCACGCTATGACTACTTTGCATGCACACCCTGCATAGATCAGAGCTGTGCTAAAGGTGACTCATTCCTTTTCAGCCAGCAGCTGCTTCCTGACTTTGCTGACAAAAAAAAATAAGTCTAGTGAGCACTGCTCCCTTTTGTTGATGCCATTTTCCCTGAGAACTGTTGCCTGCTCTTGGTTTGATGAACGTCTCCTTCGCCTTGTCCCGCTCTCTTTCCAGGCTTGCACATGGAAGCCTTTACACTTTGTACGCGGAGGGTCCAGAATTTGTCAACTGACCCCCTGGCTCATTTCTATGCTCTCTAGCACTACTTCGACACCAGTTAACATTCCTTTGTAGCTCGTCCTGACATGCACATTGGTGAATCCCTCTCACTCCCAGGAAAATGTGAGGCTAGCAATGACTCTAGCCACAACCAAGGCAATATACAGAACAGCCAGGAGTGAACTGATGTTTGATTTTCAAACACCATGCAACACGAACAAATTGATGCTACGAAAATGGATTGCATATTGGGCCATATAGTGAAGGGCATAAGAATGACTGGAACCACTCACTTAGGAGGGATCAGCATGAGGAGCTCCAAGGTCTAACAGGCCACAGAAAAGGTATGTGTTCAGATGGACTGAAGGAGGTCCAGTGCTCTATAATTGGTGTAGAGGGATATAACAGCTATGATGAACTGCTATGATAGGACAAGCAGTAACAGCTTTAAACTGAAAGAGGGTAGATTTAGATTAGATATTACGAAGAAGTTCTTTACTATGAGGGTGATGAGACACTGGCACAGGTTGCCCTGAGAAGTTGTGGATGCTCCATTCCTGGCAGTGTTCAAAGCCAGGTTGGATGAGGCTTTGAGCAACCAGGTCTAGTGGAAGGTGTCCTTGCCCATAGCAGAGGGATTGAAACCAGATGAACTTTATGGTCCCTTCAAACCCAAACCATTCCATGATTCTATGATTTTACAATGCTATGACACTATGAAGAATTAGGTTGGTAGGGGGAGTGGCAGTGGCTAGGCATACAATCTTCACCTTTGCAATCATTCATTCTATACCTGCAAGGATGTCTTGACTTCTCCAAGTAAGTGAGACTCATCTACAAACCAATAGAGTTATTTGACTCTGCAAAAGAAAAGGAAAAAAAACAGCTAGAGATGTGTCCATGGCACCAAAACCGAAAAAATTTACAGGGTATTTTTAAGAAGTATTCTAGCTGTGCATAATGCTGCTTGGCAAAAGTACTGAACAAATCTTGCAGCCAATCTTTGTTGAAAGGTTAAGATCTTTAATGCAAATAGGTTTACTTAGTACACAACCTCACAAGAAGTGCAAAAGTGGATATTGACTCAGAAAATAAAACTATTAAGATTTAAAATGCAGTAAGGACATTAAAAAGAAAAAAGAAACAAACAAAAAGACACTAAAAATCTCATTAGAAGCAGTCCCTTCTCAAAATGTAGAGATTTTTGGACAGTAAGTACTGCAAAGCTTTCATTATCAATGCTATTCTTATTTTTTATGTGGTATAATTATGTTTAAGACTAAAAAAATAAATGAAAAATACTCAATAAACCCATTAACATTGCAACATTATCTGAAAAGCAAATTCTATTAAAGCATAAATTTAAATCTCATAATAATCTCATAATAGGAGAACTATTGTTTCAGCATATACAAAGCTGTCATGGGGTGTAATTTAGCTTGAATTCCACAGCTCTGTCATACCAAACAATGTTCTGAATGCTTTGATAAACTACAAGGAGAACAGATGCATTATAAGATAACTCAGCTTGCTAAAGTTTCATCTGCCAGTGGAACCCACTTGATACAGCCAGAGGCCTTTGCCAAGTCTACTTTCTCACACTGTATAAACGGCATTGCTCCAGTAGCAGCTCTTATCTTCTATCCAGCTGCTACTTGCACACACAATCTCAGAAAAAGAGCTTTTATTATGCATTAATTACAAAGGCCTCCAAAGAACAGTAGGACCTACTAACTACTTAGAAGGTCCTCCAGCATTTTAAAAAGTGCTAGAGGTGGCAAAACTGACCTCTGCTCATCTAGCCACAGAAATGGTCTAGGGCAAAGTGAACCTTAAACTCAGAAGTGTGTGAGGGCTTCACATCAGCAATCAGGCTTAGGATTTATTAAGCTCTAAATTTTTAATTGAAAAGTTTGACAATGAAGAAATACTGATTTTACTGTGGATTGTTCTTGAAATCCGTGAACTTCTCTGGCTACGATACTGCAATTTTCTTTACAAATGTTTTTTTTTCTACATGTACATTTCTATTTCAGATGCTTAACTCCTCACTTGAATTGCTCCTTTAGAGCTAGCCTAACTTTAAATGAGTCATGCTGTGAGGAGGCATCTGAGCTTCGAGTAAGTCAGAGCAGCTGTACTGAGTCGGTCATGTACGTCTCTATGATTTCTAGGGAGTTCATCCCATGTTTTTGTGCATTGCAGCAAGCCAAGTTTTTCTATCATTTCTTTGCTGAAATATAATAGGAGGATTTTCTAAAATTCCTGGAGAGTATTTTAGCCTCCAGTTTTAGCCTGGATAAATGTAGGCTTTGGGGACACCTTAAATTGTCTTTTCAATATTTAAATGGGGCTTATAAGAAAGATGGAAAACGACTTTCTACCAGGTTCTCCAGTGACAGTAAAAGAGGTGACATTTTTAAACTGAAAGAGAGTACATTTAGATTAGATTAAGGAACAGATTCTTTACAATGAAGGTGGCGAGATGCTGGAACAGGGTGCCCAAAGAAATTGTGGATGCCCCATTCCTGTAAGTATTCAAGACCAGGTTGCGTGGGGTTTTGAGCAACCTGATCTAGCTGAAGATGTCCCTGCTCATGGCAAATCCCTTCCGACCCAACCCATTCTATGATTCTGTGATTCTATGATTCCGTTTTTCGGCAAACATACACAAAAGACTAGCAATACCAAAATACCACATTCACCTGAAGAGCAGAATAGCCTTGCTCAACTTTTACTAATATTTTAAATCCTATCTTTTCCTCCATGTCAGCTGTTGCACAAAGTCTCAGTGTTGCTTAGAAAACAATTTTATGGGGTCTTTGCATAGGGTCGCACTCACAGAGGAAATCAAACCTCTCCAAAAGGGCAGTCAGTCCTAGACAAAATGGTGCCACGAGTTTCCTCCTTGCAATGGCCCATTCAAATGGACTGGGTGAGATTCCCCAAATCACTGTGCTGATGAATTCTTATGATCTAGAGGTGTGTCCTGTGCTGTGCAGTAGGCAGCATCTCAGGGTCTATATTGTGATGACATGATTCTGCCTGTTTCCTACTGGATCCCATACCTATTTGAGTCCTCCATTTTGGTATATCTCAAAGTTGTCCTTCAGACTTGACAGTCTTGCGTCTCAAAAATTTGCAGATTCTTTTGATATATTTTATGCAAGTGATGCATATCTTGCATTTTTTAATACATCCTCATTAATGCCCTGTCATGGTTTAAGCTCAGCTGGTAACTCAGAACCAAGCAGCTGCTCGCTTACTTCCTTCCCTCCATCCCTCAACTCCTGGAGGGACAGGCAGAAGAATGGAAAGAATGTACCTCCCACAGGCTGAGATAAGAACAGTCCAGTAACTAAGGTATAACACAAAACCACTACTGCTACCACCAATAACAATAATGATAAGGGAAATAACAAGGGGAGAGAATACAACCACTCACCACCTGCAGACTGATATCCAGCCTGACCTGAGCAGCGATATAGCCCTTCTGGGTAACTGCCCCCAGTTTAAATACTGGGCATGACGTGCTGTGGTACTGAATACCCCTTTGGTTAGTTTGGGTCAGGTGTCTTGTATCTGCTTCCTCCCGGCTTCCCATGCCCCTCCTCACTGGCAGAGCATGAGACTGAAATGTCCTTGATCAGAGTAAGCATTACTTAGCAACAGCTAAAAACATCGGTGTGTTATCAGCGTTGCTCTCGGGCTAAAGCCGAAACACAGCTCTCCACCAGCTACTAAGAAGGAGAAAAATAACTGTTACAGCTGAACCCAGGACATGCTCAGGTTATTTCTGTCTTCTATGGGGAAAACATTCAGCATTCTATTAGTTTGGAGGTTTCTTGCTATTGAAAACATACTAAATAATATCTTAAAGTGAAGAAATAATGGTGTAAACATTTATATATCATGATTATTCAGAGACAGTCCTAATTTATAACTTATAACTCTCAGAAATTAACAGAAATTCTTCTGCTATTTTATATTAGTAAAAATTGTCTCTTTTTTTCTTCGGCTATCAAATACATGTAAATAGTATAATTGTGAAATGAACTCTTTAAACGAAATCCGTTAACCTCCATTAACAGTCTTTTGATGAAGCAATGAAATCATATTCAAATACTCCACATTTCTTAATAAAACAAATTAGAATTGTGCAGACACTCTAACTGAAGATTACATATTCGCATGTTCCTAAAAAAAAAACCCAAACAAAATACTGAATTTCAGTTTAGGTGTATCCTACTGCATTTAAGCTGGATGGTTCCATATTTTGGGGTTTGGGTTTTGTGAAGCTGAGCTGTGATAAATTCTATAAACTGTTTCCCTTTATACATCATGAGTAGGACAGGGTTTTTGTAATGTGATTTCAATCCTAAGGTGAAAGACAATGTTCAAAAGTTTAGTCTGATGAATTTAGAGAAATTTTTTCTTCTGTAGTGTGCATAAAGTTAAGATTTCTGGATTACGGTCTTGGAGGCTACTAAATCATCCATAATTTTTACAGGTTTTTTTTCATCATTGTAAGGCTGGATTATGGCGAAAATGAATGATTGTCATACCAGATCTTTCTAGTAAAATACTGTTCACTTAGTCAAAACTGAGCTAATTTTCAAACAATACAGTTTCTCCAACCAGCCATCAACTGACTCCAGAAAAACAAGTTTTAGAGCTGGAATGAATCAATGAAGAAAAAGTGCAGAAACAGTTTGGGAGGAAAAAAAGACATTTTAACATGGAATTTTTTCAGCACAAAACCAGACATGTCGATGATATTTTTATGTCCATTTTATAGCAAATTGCAGAGTGAAGCCAACCAGTCTGCAAAAATTGCACACGTAGCATAAGTGAGCAAATATTCCTCCTATTGCCTGTGCTGTTTCATCTCACAGTCAAGAAGAGAAGCAGAACTATATTTAATGATTTCTTCAGTCAGAATTTCAATTTGAAACTGAACTATATTGTTCTTTGAAATATGAACCCCCATCTCATTTTCCTTCTCCGAGAGCTTGAAACGGATGACAAAGGATCCTTCCATTAAATCACTGACTAGTAGACAGATGCCAGGATTCCAGTCAGGGGCAAAATTCACAGGGGTCAGAGGTGGAGGTGAATGTTATGCATCCACAGATAAGTCTTCTAATAGCCAATACAGAAGAAAAGGTTTTTGATAAGTAACCTCCACAAAGATATGAGAAGCAGAGATTAGAGAATGGGGAGAAGATATGCTTCAGCCTATTGTTCTTCCATAGCAGGTAATGAAATCTGTAAGTGAAAGCAGTCTAGGGATATTGTTAAGTGACAGAAATACTGAAGAAATTTTGTCAACATCTCGTTACCAGGTCCACAAAAATAAAATATTCATGGGCTGCTTATGTGCAACATCATATCACAAAACAGTTTTGCAAGTACTGGCTTTACTATTTTATTTCTGGGGCTAAATAGCAGATTCTTCACTCCCAGAGAAATGTTCACACTTTCTGTTCAAGAGAAGTTGAGGTTCATCACAGTAATGCAAGTAGCATAAATATTACTATTTTTCGTTTGAGTTTCAGCTTTACCTTTGCAGCAAAAAAAGGAGTCTTCATGTACATTCCTATGTTGTGGCATCGAGAGGTTAGAAAGCAAAGAAGCCAAAGCCCCTTCAGCTGCTTTTACCCCAGTAAAGTCTCACACAAGTTAATGTGGGACAGATGATAATGGAAGATCCTGCAGATCTGGTCAAGAAAAGAAGGTAACTGAGGCTAGAAGAGCATTGTTAATAAAAAGTAAAATTTTTAAGTTGGTAAGCACTGAATGGGGTAATAGGGAATATGGATATCTACAGAAGCAAAACAGGAAAAAAGCTTTCACCAATATTTTATACATAACAGTGATACTTCTGTGCTGGGGTACATAATAATGAGTTTGCTGCTGAGAAGGAGGAGTTTGCCTACATTTCTTACTTAGCATTCCTTCCTGTTTTTCCCTCTGCTTCATGTTTGTATGCTTCGAAAGATAGGTGACACCAATTTATACTAGCATGAACTTATTCCTGCTATATCCATTCTGCAAGTAGCTTATTTAACTTATTTACTTAATGGTAGCAAAACCATTTCACATTCCAGGACCTAAATATCTATGCAGGTAGTGTAAGAAATGAGCCATATGTAATTCAGATGATAGGTTGTGATTTCCTAAGCATTTAATGATAGGAAAGAATTTGTATATATTCTCGTCCTAGCCAGTCATCTTAACTGAATTTAAAATTTCAGTTATAATATCCTTTAAGTATTGCCATCTCTGCTTTATAAAGATAAACTTTATTTCCTGAAAGTCCCTGGTGAAGCATTGTGTTTTCATAAGTGATGTGTCTTGATTACATTTTATAAAGAGGTATTTCCGCCTCTGTCACATTGTAACATAAATCACATATCATGCATGAATGCATCACTTGAAGTCACATGGGTTTATGCAATACTGTGTCAAGTCTTTCTCTCCAGAGTCCACAGGTAGCTTGATACTGGTCTTAGATCTTGACATTAGTGTCTTTAGGCAATTGACCTACATGGGACATCTACCAGCAAATTATGATGACTTTGAATAAGGAAAAAAGATGTACATGGTGAAGATAAATCTTTCTTTCTTACTAACAGAAGAAAGTGGTAAAAAGTGTCCTCAATTACTGATATACAGAGAACCTGTAGAACTAAAAGGCTGGTTACAGTGATGGGGCAAAATGCTGACGGAAAATCACTTTGGCAGCCTGTGAGGAAATGGGGAAGTGAAAAAAAAAAAAAGAAAAAAACCAAAAGAAACAGTCCATGTAAAACTTCCTGCCTGCATAAGAAAGTCTGCATTGACCTTTCTATCTCTATAGAAATTACAAGTTAATGTTTTATCCCCCAGATTTATCATTTTTAAATGACAAAAACTTATAAAACATTTCCAGAATTGAGCGACATTTCATGCTAAAATGCCCACAACATGACACTAATATGGGGTGGGGAATTGCAGAAGTGCCATTGGAACAAGATATTGGTAAAGGTATTGTTTGGAATATCATGTACTGGGCTGGTTGTCTATGCTAAGATAGATAAAACTGAACTGGAAAATAAGCAGAAACAATCTATAGCACTGGTTAGGTAAAGAGAAAGCCTTACAGTGAGACCTTGCTGTCATGGTTTAAGCCCTGCCACACAGCCTGCTCACTCACCCCCCCACTTCCTCCCTCAGCTCCTGGAGGGATAGGGAGGAGAATAAAGAAGAATACAAGTCCCACGGGTTGAGATAAGAACAGTCTATTAACTAAGGTATAACAAAAACCACTACTGCTACCACCAATAAAAATAATGATAAAGAAAATAACAAGAGAAGAGAATACAATGGCTCACCACCGACCAATACCCAGCCCCACCCCAGCAGAGATCTTCAGCCCTTCTGGATAACTCCCCGTTACACCCTGGGCATGATGTGCTGTGGTATGGAATACCTCTTTGGCTAGTTTGGGTCAGGTGTCCTGTCTCTGCTT
>WYDI02040003.1:0-30497 GCA_009867235.2 Psittacus erithacus
CACAGCTTGGTGTCATTGGCAAACTTGCTGAGGGCGCACTCAATCCCACTGTCCATGTCACCAACAAAGATGTTGAAAAAGACCGGTCCCAAAACCGATCCCTGAGGGACACCACTCCTTACTGGTCTCCAGCTGGACATTGAGCCATTGACCACAACTCTTTGTGTGCAGTTTTTTTTCCACCGAGTTGTCCACCTATCAAATTGATGTCTCTCCAATTTAGAGACACGGATGTTGTGCGGACAGCGTCAAATGCTTTGTACAAGTCCAGGTAGATGACGTCAGCTGCTCTACCCCTGTCCATCAGTTCCTTAGCCCCATCATAGAAGACCAGCAAATTGGTCAGGCAGGATTTCCCCTTAGTGAAGCCATGCTGGCTGTCACCAAGCACCTTGTTGTTTTTCATGTGCAAGGCTACTATCTTTTAGGAGAAAAAAGGCCACTGTTTTTATACAAACCCAGCTCCTCAGAAGAGCTGTATTGTTCTTAGTTTCACACCTTGCAGTTGAAAGGAGTCATGGTAAGATATTAGAATTGGTGAAAACATTTCTTTGCTGCCTTATATGTTTCTCAGGAATGTATAAGACTGTCTCTACACAGCACATAAGAGTGCAGGGTAGCTGCAATCATGGAGGCTGTGGTGCTCTTTGAAGCCCTGTAGTTTCAGTTATTCTTCCTCTCTTCACCCAGGTATACCCCTTTGTTTCAAGTCTGCAGGAAACATAACACTTCATCTCATGAAAGGATTCTGTATTGCATCACCTGTTTTGAAGTGGAAGGCTATAGTGGTTCTTTAGTTTCAGGTCCCACAGCTGGTTTCCCTCAGGCAGGCTGACAGCATTCTTTCTGTCTGGAACCTTCAGAGCTTATTACTTTCTAAATGTCACGTTTATTTCCAGTATGCCTATACATATGTCAATCCATATTTTTTAGTACTTCAGTTTACAATAAAAATGCACATGAAACTTCAGTAAATATATTAACAAGATGGTACACAGGGCACATTATACCATAAAATCACAGCAATCACAGATTAGAAAATAATTTTTATATTCATTAAGAAGAAAAAGAAGCAACAATGCAGGAAAGAGCACTGAGCAGAAGAAAAGAAGAAGAGGAGGAGAAAATGGTTCACTTATGAATAAAAGACAAGAGCTGTAATGTCTATAATTAAATTACTCTTTCATTAACTTGTCATCTATACAGTCTTTTTTTATATAAAGTAGATTCACTTAATGTTGTGATCACTTCTTCCAGGCTTTTTCTGGTTTTCAGTATCTTAATATTTTCCACTCATAATGCTTATAGCTATCCATGCTGAATATTGACATGACATCAATGGTACCTGCTCTAAACTCAAAGTAACTTCCCTCTTTTCTTCCAGAACTCTCACTTAATTTATCACATTCTTGCTGCAGGAGTCTTTTTCTCTCCTGTCTAACAACCTGACTTTCCAAGCACTCTCCCTTCCCACTGCTCAATTTGTAACACAAGCCTTAATCTAGCAAAGTGAAAATAAATACAGTCTAACATAAATAAAGTACGTGAAATTGAATATGTACACTGGTTTCCACTGAATCAGACCCTGCAGTATTGTGTCAATAATCAAGAAATTATTTCACAGATATTTGTATTCTTCTCCAAAAATTCAAATACGCAAATTGAATGAGTGTTGCTCTGAAAATCAGACCCCAATCTCAAGCACACATTTCAAAGTTAAATTTATCAGATTTCTGTAAAAAAATGTGGTACTTACTACTAATAGTCGTTCTGCATGTTTTCTTATTTTCCTGAATCTCCAGTTCTCAGTTCTGCATTGAAATATTTAGAAGAAATGAGTTAAAATATAAAAATTACTTTTGTTATTAAGACTCATAAAAACTGGCAGATTGAAACAACTAACAGATTTTTTCCTATTGCTACTAAAGTATTTGAGCTATATAGTCTAATTACATGTCTGACAGCTGCATTCAACAATCTAAAGTCCATATTCTCCACTTCAGACTTCATGAATTATGAAGTATTTATTATGCTAACAAGGAATGAAGAATTGTACTTAAATCCAATGTCAGTTCTTTGTTAGCATAGGTCAAATATTGAGACAGTCTGAAAATAAGACTGAGAGTTAATCTGTTAAACATGGTTTAGAGTGTGGCGGAGATATGTATCATTCCACTGGAAAGAGCAGGAATGCAAAGTAGTCTTTTCCAGCCCCATCTACATAAAAGGTTCAATTCTACTTGGCATTCTCATGAGCCGCCCAATGCAGACAGGACTCCTGAGCCATTTTTCCCTCTGCTCATGTGTAAAAGAGAACCTAGATTCGGTTCATTTAAAAAGGCACTTTGCCTTCATTACAACTGGTAGAAAGAAACAACTTCCAGTAACTTGACTCTAAAGAAAATTAATAAATAGGTCAAATTTTAAAAGAAAATCAAATTTGTATTTGAAATGAAATAACAAATAGAAGGTGATATTTCTTTAAAAAAATCCTATTATTTTCCTGAATGCATATGTGATTTTTCTTTGATAATCAGAGAGAAAAAAAAACCAAAACAAACAACCCAAACAAAAATAACCAAACAGATATCAACTGCAAAAATCCAAGTCACCCAAGACATCAGAGAAGCTTGCAATCGTACAGAGGAAGCTTTGTCTATGAATACTGAATATTAATCTTAAGCCTAATCCTATAGAATAGCCTGTTAGTATCAAGTAGGATGTTTAAATACTTTCCAGTTTCCCTCTTAACAGAATTATCTACCAAGATTACATTTTATCTCTTTTATTATTCACTCTGGTGATGAAGCTGCCTTACTCTTCTATCACAAATGACCTGTAAATATACGGGCTGGTCAGCGGTGAACAGCAGCATGTCATTTCATTATGTGCATGTGGCAGCAGCGTCTGGAAGCAGAACTTCCACTGCAAACTCTCCAGAGAATAGCATGTTAAAATGTTGCATGTGTGAAGGGCTGATGTGAATGTGAAGTGATAAACCACTTATTTAAATGAATGTTAACATGCTTAAAGGTTTTAAATCTATCAATATTTAATTTCCAAAATTACAGAGCAGTGTGTGGTTTGTACAAATGGGTACTGCAACACATCATGGCTGGGTAAGAAAAAAAAGCAGCAGTTCATGCCGCATCTGTAGAAACCAGGTGTTATTGCTATGTCTGCTTCTTGTGAGCTGTGCTGTTTTTCTAAACACCTTAACCATGAAAATCTGCAGAGTGCACTTGATATATTCAAAACACAGACATTCTTCCCTATCCTGCTGTCACAATGTCATGGCATTAGGCAAAGAATAACCTTATTCAAGAACATGAGCATTTTCTAATTAACAGTTTAAAAATAAGGAGGAAACCTAAATTGACTGAAGTCGACTGAAGCCAACTGAAGTTGTTCTGAAGTACAAACAGGACAAAAGGGAAGGATAACATATTCAAACTACTGTTGCAAGAAAAAGCAAGTATGAGTATTTGCAGTGAGTACCTATTAGCCCAGAATAAAACCTCTGTGTTCTTTCAGTGAATTTTCTTTATTAAAGTGTAGATTCCATTTAAATAAATGAAAAATAGTATTTGCATCTTAAAAAAATAAAAGACAAACAAGAGGCATTACTAGCAACATTAGATCTTTCTGGCTACCACCTATCTCAGTAAGGTCAGATATAACTGTTGATAAAACACTTACTGGAAATAAAGGCAATTTTGGACACTAAAAGGATGACTTTGGTGTGCATAAAATCCTCTGACAAAGATCCTGATCATGGAAATAACCTTCCTGTGAGAAAAGGCTCACTGCTGTAAATGTATCCTAGTGGTAATTCTAAATGCAGTTCTAACACAGAAACTTGTAAGTCAGCATGATTACCTGAATCTTTCACAAGAGATTGGGTCTGTCCGTTCAGAAGACTGCAAACGTAAATTGTAATAAATAATTAGCAACACATCTTAAAAACAGAGAATCTTCTTTTCCAGTGATACAGTGGTTTTCCAAGTCTTACTGCGAGAAGGGATAAGAATCCATTAGAGAAACCAGACCAATAAATCCACAGCATTCACCATTCCAGGACATTCATAACTAGCTATCTAAATCTGTCAGAAATAAAGTCTTCTGTAGGTGTAAAATAGCCTTATAACAGTTTTCTGGAACTGTGAAATATGAATACTGCTTTGTACAGAATGCTATTGTGGGGAGCAATTTTATCTCAATAACCCAGTACTTTTCTCTGCTTCCATATACTTGGAAATTATTCTTTCTCCCTTAAGATCTTCAGACTGGATCATTATGTTTTGTCTTCAAGATTTTCAAATTTTCCTCTAAAAACTTGAAGGTCATAAGTTATATTCCCTTCAGAACCCTGTTCAAGCAGTTTCTTGCTTTCTCTATTTGCAGTTAGCTGAAAATACACTTCAGAAATTCCTGTCTGTGCTTGCTTTTCACACTTAACAATCAATTACTTAATGACATTATCATTTTCTGAAAAGCAGATGGTGCCTTACAGAAAAGTTATGGGACTCCTAACGACCACAGATCCAAGAAGCCACTTGAAAACCCAACAACTGTCAGTTTTCCTGTTTCAGCCATCTTTTTTAGTTTTGCTCAGTGCTCTGTAAACACAATTAGATAATGTTACAACAAGAGCTTCCATTCTGTGTACGCTCACACTGATTAAGATCAGAGGATTTACTTTTAAATAGATTTAATATACATTGCTGTTTTTAATTTTTAAGGCAATGTTTCTCTTCTTCACCTAATTCACCTCACTCTGCAAAGTCAATTCAAGGAATTTTCAAAGAAACATTTAGTTTTGGCTAATAAAGGTTAACCTAGGTGAAGTAAGTTAATAGGTACTGTGAAGATTTTATAATCTCTCATTTTCCATGTGTACAATACACCTCACCTTTCTCCTATGCCTTTGCTACTGAGCATGTCTCAAATTAGTCTAATTCAGTCCTGTCTGGCATTTACTCTTCTTCATTGACACGTTCTTTTATTTCATACTTAACAGAGCATTATACAGCCCACCACTGTCATCAAGTTCATCATATATCAAGAACTCACTGATATTTATTTTCACCCTGAAAGACCCAGGTCAGTGTGCCTTGCTACTCAGGCAATACTGAATGAAAGTCACATAAATAGAAACAGCAAAGAGAAGTTCAGTCTTTCTGGGGTTTTTTATATAACTGACACTGCCAAAACTTTTTGCTTGCATGCATAGCTGAAAATCTCACCCTGAGCAATTTTCATGATGTAATGCTCATAGTTAAGGACCTCACTCTGGCCTATAATAATTCTTAGCTTATCTGGTTTTAACATAATGGTTGTCCAGTAACTTCCAGCAGCATATTTCTTTCATAGCAATCTCACCATCTTGGCAAACACAAAGGTATTTTCATTTCTTGCCACTGCATGAAAATCATGTAATTAGTTTCTTGGTGCTATGTAAAAGTCATGTAATGCATAATTCTTTTTATATCCTGCTGGAATCCTTGTCAATAGAAGATACCCTCTGTAATGTTTCCTGGTTCATTAAAGTCATACAGTCCTTAAAGCTTATTTTTTGCTTCCTGTACAAGTATTTGGTAAAATCCTAGGCAAGCTCTAGGTCTGTTGGATAGTAATGGGATAATATTGTATGCTTCAACTTACTGCCCCAGCTCTTCCCCTCAAAAGCATAAGATTTCTCCACTGAAGTCATATCAAACCCCTCTGAGATGCAGGTGTCCTGCGTTACTGTATAAAACAATCCTTTTCAACCTGGGCAACTGTAATCTTCTCATCTCTGCTTATTTTTTGTGGTTGAGTGCCTGTCTGGAAATGCTGGTTGTAACTTTCTATATGTCTTGAGACAAGTAAGTCAGAAATGCTGTCAAACAAGCAGTCTTATGAATCATGAGCAAAGCTACAGAAAACGTGCTGGCCTCTTCTCCTCATCTAGCTTTCTCCAGCCCATTTAATTCCCCTCAGTATAATGTACTTAGACCTTAATAAGAAACTCAGGTTTCTTCTTGAGAACAGTGTTCCAAACTAGGATTGGTTCTTTCCTTAGATACTCATTCATGCTTTCTTTGTGGTTAACTTAACTGGACAAATTACTTACCTCCTTCCACTTAACTGCCAGCTCCGGCTGTGATAGCCCAAGTCTCAACAAATGCCATATCAACTGAAACTCTGTAGTTTGTTGTCCTTGGTTCAGTTGTAGCAGTTATTTTGCTTCTTCCTAGTAGCTGGTGCAGCGCTCTGTTTTGGCTTTAGTATGGCAACAATGCTGGTAACACAAAATGTTTTAGTTGTTGCTAAGTAATGCTTACACTGATCAGGGACCTTTCAGTCTCTCAGGCTCCAACAGCGAAGAGGGGCATGGAAAGCTGGGAGGAAGCAGAGACACATGACCCAAACTAGCCAAAAGGGTATTCCATACCACAGCATATCCTGCCCAGTATACAAGCTGGGGGGAGTCACTCAGAAGGTCCAGATCACTGCTCAGGTCAGGCTAGGTATCGGTCAGTCAGTGGTGAGCAATTATATAGTGCATCACTTGGGTTTATTGTTTTCCATCTTTTCCCGTTTTAGTTTTATATATTTTTATATTATTTCCCTTATCATTATTATTATTAGTAGTAGTAGTTTTATGTTATACTTTAATTACTGGATTATTCTTATCTGAGTCCGTGGGGTTTACATTTCTCCAATTCTCCTCCTCATCCCATCTGAAAGAAGAGGATAAGGGGGTGAGGGGTGAGTAAATGGGTGCGTGGCTCTGAGTTACTGGCTAGGCTTAAACCATGATTGTCTGCACTAGAGCGTTACTGAATAGAAGGTTATCAATTTCTGGAAAGCTTAGTCTAAAACCTAACTCCATGTATCTTTAACAGGATTTCTGTAGGAGCATGATAAAATGATTTTTCCAGTAATATCTTGTCTGAAATTAAGCATAGTGCCTTACTGCAGGAGGGGAAAGGGAGGGAGAAATTAAATGTTGCATATAGCTCACAGAGAATGATGAAAAATGTATAAATGCAACAATAAATGAGAAAGAGTGTGATTACCTAACAGATACCTTCATTCATCTGCAATATTGGTGAACTAGTTCCAAATACAGAAAAAGGAGTCATTCATGGGAAAACAGCTATTCATGTAAACCAGCTGAGAATGCAAAGAAGTTTCCTCTGTTCCCTTAGTAAGCTATTTTTTAAATGAATGTTACTAGTCGATATTTTGCAAGCATTTTTATAAGCTCCCAAACAACTTACAGCATACTATATAACTGTAGACTGCCTTATTACACTGTGACTTCTGAACAAAGAAAGATTATTGGCCTTCTGATTCTGTAAAAATTCACTAAAGTGATGATTCTCTCTGAACAGGTTGTCGTTATTTTATGAGCTTCTTCTCCCCCAACATAAGTGACAGTCTTTAAAAGAAACAATGTAATATAAAGTATATTTTAATCACACCATCAAATTACAAGGAAGAGTAAATCACTTTAAAACCACATGCAAAATGTCTTCACTACTGTGTAACAAAAAAAAGTAATTCGCAATAAAATAGGATAGTGCCACTTTGACAGACTAATGGAGTGCATAGGACTTGTGGAATGTTTCTCCTATTGGAGTGAATGACAAAGTCAGAGTCTTTCAAAGTTGTTAGAGGGGTAGTCAAAGATAATTTGGTTAGTTATTTAAATTTGTCATACAACAACTTTGAAACTGCCATTGCCCCTAGTTCAGATGTGCTCTTTGGAAGAGATTTCTTTTGTACTTGTACAAATCTCAGAGATGTACCAGTGCATGGGTTCCTGTTCAGTTCTACCAATTTACATCAATAACTGCTTAAGAAGAATAAAGCTTCAGCGCTGAAAATGGCTGAGTACAGCTCGGGCACATCTATAGAGAAATGACAGCTTTACAGGGATGAAAACCTTAGACCAGGCATTAGAGAAATGCTGATGACCTTTAAAAAGTATTATTTAAAATTCAATATTAGTATAAACTTTCTCATGCAATTTTATGATTCTATTAACACATTTACTGAGCTCCACTTTCAAAAGAGGCAGTTTGCTCACTGCCATTTCTGGTATTATGAAGCTGCCATGAAACTTCATTTCCTTAAGGGTTAGTAACATCTGAATTTGGTCCTATTTAGTTCATTTTACTTGAATATCGAAGGCCAGTCTTGCTTAGAGTGGCCTAGGTTACAGCTCATAAATGCCTTTTATTTGTATAGTAATTATTTGCTATTGCTGCAGGCAATACTTGATATTATGCGTGGCAGGCTAACTATTGCTTTTTTCATGGGTGTAATATATAGTCATCTTATAACCAACTTTAAAGTCCCTTTTTTTTATCATTTCAAACCAGTGAATCTTAAATTGTTTACCAATCATTTTTGTTGTCAAACTTCGCAAGCAAGTTCTATCAGCACTCTGACTTTTTGTAACACTGTCACGAATGGAAATACTAAACAAGAACAATCAAGGAAAACACAAAAAGCAAGAATACTGATAATTTAAGAATGTTACCCTTTAATTATTTTTTTGCCCCTAACCAATATTTTTTAGTCCCCAAATGCCATGACGGTAATGTAATTATTTTAGTGTTAGCTTTATATTGCGTTCCAAAGTCGCTGCTGATGTACTGTCATTCCTGAGCAACAAGATATCCTGAAGATGAGCTTTTTGGAAAGCTTCAAGTTAATTGACCTGGGATTTTGGAAAAAAAATTAAATAAATAAAGTAATGTACTTAATAAATGAAAAGTTCTTCACTTCTCCTGAGGTCTTACTTCAGCAAGGCATATACACTTACTAAAGTTATCCCATTTTATTCATCTATCTTCCTTGAAAAAAGAATTATCTTTGCCTAGGCAATTAATTCTGGAAATATTTCTTATAACTTTTTAAATATCTTAAGAACATGTACATTATCTGTGGAGCTTAAAGTATTTGCTGCCTCTGACGGTGTGTCTTCTTGTCCAGTGACAAGAAACCTACAAAGATCATCAATGGCATTTATAAGAACAGAAGTGATGTCGAACCAGTCCCATAAGTCTGAAATATGGGAGTACTACAAAGCAATAAACAAGAAAGTGCATCAGCACTACAGAGCTACATCAGACTGATGGACAGCGTTTAAAAACGTCATGATCAGAAACGTAAGGAAGAAATATTAGTCGGCTTTTTAGAATGGTGAAAGATAAAGTACTCCTAATGATTGCAAAGCTCTTTCCAGGATACAGGCAGATGGATCTTCCTCAAAATTTTGTCACCTAAACATCAGTATTATAATAGAGCTTATTACAAGTTTCTTGCTTCAATGTTACATACCACGTATTTTTTCCTGAACACATCTTTAGAAGAATTAAGCTCTGTGAGAAACTGAGAGAGAACTGATTAAGAAATTAGTAGCTGAAGAATCTATAAACACTTTCAATTTAGATTCTGTACTTAAAAGCTTACAGAGGCCTAACTGCACATGCCTTCTGCTTTTCAAATGAGTCGAGGATGTCCCACATCATCCCAAATATCACCAAGTGCATTTAGATGCAATTTTCTTTGATCTTTGGAATTGAGCATGTCCTACAGATATTGTTAAATACAACTTTTGGAGGTTAATGTTTACACCCAGAGCTTGAAAATTTGAACCCAGATTTTTTCTTTTTTATTTGTCTTCTTTTCAATCACAAAGTAAAAAACTGTATGAGGTTCTTACAAAAGACTCATTCCTCCTTGTCCAGGTCAGTCATTTTTTTACAAACTGGCTTAAATACATCATCCAAGACATTATGCAGATGTAAAAAGAGATCTGGCAAAACCTCAGCATTAGCTCTCATTAGACTGAATCTATGCATAGCCATGCATTGAATGCTGTATGCATATACATAACTGAATAGCAATGGATAACAATTTATGAGAGAAATGTGTCTTCAGTCTTCAAAGTAAATGGTGAAGGTCCAGAGTCTAGAAGCTTGACTGGCACTGTTCTCATAAGTAACCCTATTTCATCATACCAGTGTGCGTTTATCGCATTTCCAGTGCAAACCTCAGGCTCCGATAAACTGTTCTGAAAACAATTATATACACTGGCTTGCATATAAGCTAGTGTATATAAACTGATTTCTGATTCCAGTCTGGGACAGCATGTACAAGTTCAACCCTGCTCAGCTGCGATATAATAACATGTCACACACCAATGAACGATGCATGCAAACACTGTCAACAGTAGTAGTTGCAGAGGAGGGGAAAAACAGGGCAGAGAAAAGAAAAAGGTCATGTAACACCACGGAAGAACTGGGGATGAGAATTACAGACAGAAAACCAAAATGACCATTTCAAAATACTCCACATGCAGAGAGGGTAGTTTGTGGTCCACTGAAACATTTTGCTTTGATGTTTGGAGAAAAAAAGTTGGCTTGGAACTTCTCAGTAGCTATGAAATAAAAGGCATGTATTGATTCTGTGTGACAACTGCTGCTCCAAGGTGCTGTATGTGGCAAAAAGAAAATACAAATGTAAATGTTTTAAAAACAGGAAGTGACTGTTACTTACTTTCCATTTTCATTTTATTTCTCCCGCATTAAAAGACGATTCACTATGACAGCTATAAACCATCTCAACATGTGCAAGTCAGGTATTCGAGGTTACTCTGAGGTGGAAAAACGCAATCTTATTCTCACAGTTTATTGCTATAATCCTAGTAATTAATGTCTCCTTATCATGTATAGACCTCAAACACAAATGTAAACTGACATTCCTTTATGTGGTGTAAATAACTAACCTTAATCCATATAAATATCACAGTTTAGGATAAACAGTACAGTTAGCCCTACATGAATAAAATAACCAAATTAAACTTCCCAAAGGCTTTCAAGCTTTAAAAGTCTGCCTCTCTGAAATGTGTCGGATGTTCCCACCCTAAGTATAACCTTTCATATACCACAGCAGATCCTACGGAAGCAAATATGCAAATTAATCTAAGGAAGTAAAGAACAGAAGTTTGTTATCAAGGAAGCTGGTTATGAGTCCAACTGTAGATCATCAAAATTATGCCGTTAAAATCCAGACGGATTTTTGTTTAGAATCTGGCAGAAAGAGATCAGCATAATGTGCATCTCACTTTTGCAATCTATTCCTCACTGCTGGTGTAGGTTTTCTGCTGTTCATGAAATATCCAGTATTTGCCTTTTTATGAATGAAGATGAAATACACATTACTAAGATGATATCTGAGGATGAATGGAATGCAGTCTAGGTGTTCTGCATGCACTGAAGGGTGATTAGAAGAACAGTCTACCATTGTTCATATTAGTAGGAGTTAGTTTATCACAGTAATCATGCCATTATAATGAAAGGAAAAATACTGATAGGGTATATCAAATTATTAGTACTGATAGGGTATTATATAGGCCAGAATAAATCAAAATAAGTTTAATAATAAATTATACTAATTTTGCTAATATGCTTGAATAAAGAAAACATGTTGTGTATCAGTAACAAAAATGTGTATCTGATTAATTTTGGGTCTTCTTTCATTAGACTGCATAGCTTAACTGTAAGATTTGTGTTGTAAATAAACCCAGAAGTCCTCTATCTTTTCACTTCTTCATTTCAAAACATGGCATTTTCCAGATTTTATGTTGTATCTGGTGCTATAGGGTGAATCAAGTTATTTATTAAGTACAAATGCTAGTAAGGTAAACATGTAATTCTTCAGCAACCAGTCATAAAGTGTATATTTGAGTTTTCTCATACAGATTGCCTACTAACTTGTACAGCTGCTCAGATTAATCAACTGGTGTCTCCATCCTACAGCAAGAAGTACGCATACTTACCTGAAGTTCATTAGATCCTTTGATATTTTTGACACAACTATATTACCAGTGGGAAAGTAGGGTAATCAGGGAATACACCTAAACTTCCAGATTGAAAACTGATTTATTAAGTTCAGAGAGGCAAACCCAAATTTATATCAAGGTAAATGCGATTATTATTTTTCTTATTCAGAAACAATTTTTGCTTTTCCCAGCCCCTAACTAAAAGTGCTTCTCACATGCATTATTCTTAACTACCTCCCTAGTTAACTGCTGTAAGAATGGAGGCCACTGTTTTGTTATGATTTCATCATTTCCCAGTATGGTAGGCAAGGGAGGAAGGGGACTGACCTGCAACAAAACCAGTAAGCAACGACTCTACAAGAAACTGTCATGTAGGGGTGATGTGTTGCAAGTGGCGTTGCTTCTCCCTTACTTCTGGGTGTTTCCCCAGATAAGTGATTAACAGAAATAAGGGACCCTAATCTTACGTTATTTTTGAAAAATCACACTTCCTTGAATAAAATTTTGTTGTCTCTAAAAATAAAAAGGCCACCTCTCTTTTCAGAAGGTGGACCTGAAGAAATCCATTTCTCAGAAAGAGATAGTGGAAAAAAATTAATCCTTTCAAAGAGCAAAATTTCAAAATTTCTTTACAGTAATCTTCTTAAAAATATAATAAAATGACTACAGTAAAATTACATTCTTTATTAAAAAAACAACAAAGGAGACAAAGGAAAAATTAGAGCTCTATTAGACATTTGCATCAGACATTATATCAGTGCTAGCAGTGGGTATCCAATAAACAAAAAAATCTGGTTTTATTTTAATAAATAATGTAATCTTTCTATGTGTCCAAGGATTGAGTTTCTCTTTGTAATACAATAGAATCTTCATTCACTCCCTGCTGTTTTGTAGTATTCATACTATGTATGATATTATGAAACAATACTGAAAGGCTGAAGACAAACAGAAGTCTTTAAAGTGAGATGCAAAGATTTAGTTTCCTGGGTGACAAAACACTGTCACTAGGTGACATCTCCTTTCTCAGAAGCGCAAGAATTGCTGAGAAGAGAACAAGATGACCACAGCTGAAGGAGTGAAAATAAGATATACAATATCCATTCTGGGACTGGGGGGATTGTTATATAGGTTAAAAAAGAAAAGTACTCCACAAAAATACAAGAGGCTTAAATAAACTAATATGGTCAGTGTCTCTACATAGCTAAGTGGTTTATTTCCTAGAATTTAGGAAGGGCTTTTTTTAAGGATTGAAGGAAGAACTGCAAGATTGACCGTAAGAAATAGTCATGGAATAACTGAAGCAGAAGTGGAGTCAATATGAATCCACAGATTTAAGTTGTAGTCTGGAGGATAAATAAACAAATAGACACAACAGGCATGCTGAATGAATGAATGATATTTTGGAGGACTCGATATTTCAAAAGTATTATTAATATATAGTCACAGATGAGCAAGAGTAGGGATATGAGAAATCAAAACCTTAATTTCTGAAGTACTTATTAGCAAAAACCTTCATAATATAGCAACCAGGAAAAGCAATAGGGATTAAGCAAAGATAAGATGTACTTAACTGGAATGATATGTACAAAGTGAACATATTTCAATCTCTCTGATGAAATATGGAGGTACCAAGTGAATCACACCTCACTGCAAGCAAAAATGTACGTATTTTTTATAAATCAGTTGGAATGAAAAAGATACATTTTCACTCTTTTACCTTTATCACAAGATTACATGAGAAGCTACATTAGGTCAGCCTCTGAACTGAGAAGAGTCAGGAGTTTATCTGCTGCAGATAATGCTATATTTTCTTTGACATCCCTGCTTCATTTGCACTTCAAGCAAACCCTATCATTAAGAACAGAGTGACACCTTCTTTTTGTGATTTCTTCAAATTGTACCCTGAGTGGCAAAATCACTTCCACCAAAATCCTGCAGGTTTCAATGCATGCTACAATCATCTTTATTCTCATGCTAGAGATGCCTAAGGATACCTAAGGATACCTCACTTCATTAAATTGTAAAATTTTGCCCCAAAGGTGATGACTGAATTTATTCTTGCATATTCATAAAACTACTTTTTGATTTAGAGGTGCTAAATAAAAGTTACATATTATTATAAATGCACCTCTTGAGTGCCATAGACTGACAGATTTAATGACAAGAAAGAGATTCACAAACCATATCGCTGTTATGTTGCATGGAATGCTTCTGCACTTAAGGCTGGGTTGACTTTCTGTTTTAAAGCCCACTATGTCATATTCCAACATTCTAAAATAGCCTGGGGCTTTGTGAATAATATGCTATTGCTAAAGAGGGAATATTTCCTTTTTTTTCTTGTCTAAAAGCAGTGTATGGTTTTTACTTCTTCCTACTGGGTTGAAAATAATCTTCTGCTTTGAGCTTATGTCTAAGAAGTAACATTTTCAAGCAGCTAATAGGTGGAGTCATTTCATTATGTTAAAAAGTCATAGTATTTATACATTTGGAAAACTATTTTTGAGTACACAGAATAATTACTTTTCATAAGCACATTGATTCCATCATTTATCTTCAAGGGATTTTGTTTCCCATGCCACAATTCCAGTGATGTCAGTGAAGACATACTCAGAAAATGTCACAGGAACAGAAGCAAAACATGCCGTTTTCATTTCCGTATTACCTTTCATGCCAAAATCACTTTGAAGCACTGTAAAAAAATAGAATCACCTAAATAAGAAATTTGTTTCCTACATTAAAATACAATATTTAAAATGGTTGTCCTTTGGCTTAACGCATATTGGTAGAATTGACACAGGACCTTGAGCTGGCCTTGTTGAACTTCATAAGTTTTGCACTGGCCCACCTCTCAAGCCTGTCCAGGTCCCTCTGGATGTCATTCCTTCTCTCCAGCATGCTGAAGACACCACACAGTTTGGTGTCACCAGCAAACTGGTGCATCAGTCTGGCTGTCCATGTCACCAACAAAGATGTTAAGCAGCGCTGGTCCTAATATTGACCCCTCAAGAACGTCACTTGTCACTAATCTCCATTTGGACAACAAGCTGTTGACCACAACTTTCTGACTGCAATCATCCAGATGATTCGTTATACAGTGCAGAAAAGTGTCCTGCAGAAGTCCAGGTAGATGACATCAGTATATGCTTTCATAGAATCACAGAATAGTTAGGGTTGGAAAGGACCTTAAGATCATCAAGGTCCAACCCCCCTGCCATGGGCAGGGATACCTCACACTAAACAATGTCACCTAAGGCTCTGTCCAACTCCGCCTTGAAAACCACTGGGGATGGAGAATTCACAACTTCCTTGGGCAGCCCATTTGCTTTGTTGCAAACTTACATTCCAACTGGAACCTAAAAATGCAGGTCTCTGCTTTTAAAATCACGATGGAAATCTCTGCGTACATTAATAGAGGACAGTCATCCAGATAAAAACTGTATTTATTTAGCTTGCCAAAACTCTTGAACTTATTCTCATAGCTGACTTCATTCTATGAATTAGATGTAAAATTTAAGAATCATTAAGAATCGGAAGGAAATTAATATAATCCATTCTCTTGTAAAGAGCCAAGATCTAAACTATTTACAGCATCTGTCCTTAAACCTTCAGCAACAAAGATTGTACAATAAGTCCAGGCCATCTACTTCTGCATTTAACTACCAGAATATGAAAATATTGCAGGTCTTTTTCTCTAATGCTTAATGGACATCCTCCTTCCTGCAAACTGAGCTGCTATTTCTTGTCCCATCCTGAACAAATACTGATGATCCCCTTGCCATTTTTAGATAGATACACCTTGCATATTTGAACAGAGTTCTGAGAGCTTCCTCAGGCCATCCTTCCTTTGGCTGAACAGCTTGAATTCATCCAAAGTTGAGAAACAGGTTACGTTTTTCAGCAGGTTATTCTCCACTTGTCCAAGGACTTCTTGAAATACAGTGATCAAAGCTGAATAAAATACTCAAGGCTTTATCAGTTTCAAATATAGTTGAGATTACTCCATCTGTCTTACTGAGAATATTCTTATTTAAGCATCTAAATATTGTGCTTGATTATTAAACAATACCACCATAGTTTTAATAGATATTCAGGATAGCTATTGCACTCCCTGAACTTTCTTCACAAATTTGTCATTCTCTGTCCTACATTTTGCATGTTATTATTCCAGCCTTCTTCACTTTGAATTTTTTCTCATTTATAGCCTTAATTTTTTTTTTCCTAAGTATCTGCTAGAATTCCTGAGCACTTTTTTCCCTTAGAATCCTTTCCAAATGGATTTTTTCACTAATGATGTTTATTTACTCTTCCTAGGAACCACGGATTCTATTACTTCCTTACTACAGTCACCAATATTGCTTTTCACCTTCAAATTCTCACACAATTCTATACTAGTGATTTGAATGTCAGATGTACTTCACCACTTTCCTTCTTATTGTCAGGATAAAAAATCTGGCCAACTTGTTCAAAGAACTTGTTCATATTTTGCATCCTGCTGCATGCTGTACTTCTACCAAAGTTTGGTCTTTGGGGATTTAATCTGCCTCTTGGATTGATGATTTATTTTGGACTAACCATGAAAGCACCTTTGCTATTCTTCTCTTATTGCCACTAGGAACTTCAAACAGGTTTATCTCCTGACAGATTATGCCTCTCAGAGCAAGCATGTATACCTCAATATACCAGGTAGTATCTAATACCTCTTCTTCTGTCTGTCTTTCCTAATACGGTTTAACATTCTATATTCATATTTCAATTACGAGGTTTATCCTATGAAGTTACTGCTAGTCAAAACAGAGCATAATCTTCATAAAGTAAGATTTCCAGCTCTTTGTTTTCACAATTTTTGTGTAGTATTTCATACTAGAAGAAATGAAAATGTGGTGGTTTTTACCTTAGCCCTATTTATATTAAATTAAATTTAATTTAATTAATCTTGGATAGCCAGTTTTTATCTGCTTCATCTATTTGTTCTCACTGAAAAATGAAAAAAAAAAAAAGAACAAGGATAATAGCACTTTTTGAAAATGATAAATTGATGAACTGATGTAAATTTTAGATGCAAATCTTTTCAACAGCTCAGTGTCGGAAAGACGTCAAGCTGTGGTTATGTCATTATTAGCCTATCACCAAATACCTGTCCCAGAGTCAAAAGGCACTTATATTATTATGATGATGTTAATTTAGGGGAAAAGTAAATTGTTGTATAGATGCGTAATTCTGAAATATATCAGCAATAATGAATGGACTGTCTGATACAATTTTGAAAGTCTCCTTAAACTTTCATTTAATTTCCCTCAAGATTATTTACAGCCCAACAAAAAACCTTTAAAGCCTATTGTTTCTTTCTGAAGGTTCCTTTAGTTACTGTTTTAGTAAGATATTTAACCAATATTATTTAGAATGTATCTTTTCTGGAAAGTGCACTTTAATTTGAATGTCACGTTAATGTGTTGTTCATTTTAATATATTTACTTTTATGTCGTGATCAATGAATCAGTTATTAACTTTCAAGGAGGTAAATAATAGGATTTGTTAATAATAGCACAGTATATCTTTTATGATGAAACAAAAGCAGTATGCTATCATTTAACAGGCGCTTCTGTTGATCAAACTAGAGAGAAATGACTCTGTCCATAGTAGCTACTGAAATATAAGAACACAATTTTCCAGTCCTCTTTTTCCTGGGTGAAAACCACGCCACTTTGTTCTTACAAGTTCTGAGGGCTGTTCATCACTGCAGACGTGCAGTATGCAAATTTAACTTCTCTGCTTCAGCTAAGGCTCTGTCATGCCCACTGGGTGATTCATCTTCAAAGGAGAGCAGGCAGTGTTTGCACCTTTAACCTTGCTTAAGATTTTATTGGGGGGAAGCTCTCTACATCATTTTGATGTGATTTTGTGAGGGTCTTGATGTGGAAATCACCCTAAATAGAAACACTTTTGGACACATCCTGGCTGCAGACCTGGTTTCTACAGTCTTACCCATTTGGGGCATAACATGACTCTAAATGATGTTTTAAGGCAACTGTAAATTGTTTTACCCTTTCCTGTAACACTTTTTATTATCAGAATGCATCTACTCTAAATTGTATTAGCAGCAACTGACACAGTTTAGGAGTATACATAAATCCAGAAAATATTTCTTTGAAAGAGTATATATCTGAAAAAAAAAAAATGAAATCTCATACTGAATGCTAAAGTAACTGTTGATGCACTCTCAGGTTTGAACACTGTAATGATCTGCAGAAATAAGTTTTGTCTGTGGTACTAGCATCTGCAGATTAGTCCTCCAAAATAAAGATAATAACTTGCTAAATATATTTGCTTTTATTTTGCTACACAAACTTTCAAAGTTCTCTAATAGTAAAAGAGGCAGATATTTTTTGTCCTTTTTAACATCCTTATATCGGCCTTAAAGGACTACAAGAGTCAGATATATTCATAAACTAGTAAAAGAAAACTAAACATTCTGCATTTTTAAACTTCTAAGAGAAAAAGAGGAGGAAAAAGCAAAAAAAATCCAACCCTGCTCAGTTGTTCTACTTTCCCATTCAGTCCTTCTTCCCATGGCTGTTTATCTAAACTGAAAACTATTTTGGGTGAGGGGGTTGTGTTCTGACTCATATTTGTCACTAAAGATTGCTGGCATTCTGTACTAACAAGTAACTATTATAAACAACAACATGTATATTGTTTTTCATACAAACCCACTAGATTTTTAACAATCAAGAATAAGAATTAGAAAGCAGACTCTATACTTCAGCCTAGAAAAGTGGAAATTAGTTGAGATTAAATGGGCAAATGGGACAGATCCCAGGAGTTAAGAGAAGTTGACAGTGCCAACAGCAGCAAGAAGCATTGAAAAGACAGAGGGGAAGCTCATGTTAAAGGACTGGAAGGCACATAAAGAGTTGAAAGTCAGACACAAGTAAATCACTGCAGCATAAATATGGCTCTCATCCACAAAGCTGAATGTTTCTAACTAGAAATCCAATACTATATAGCTCACAGATAATTGAAATTATCCAAGCCAAGATGGTGTTGGGAAGAAAATTGAAGTTTTACGGTAACACTGTACAGCAGACAACCGTGACTGGATCTGAAACAAGGGATGTCCTTTCTCCAATGGCCAGTCCAGCAATATCACAGGGCCTACACACAGTTATTTTATGGACACCTTTATCTGAAAAGCAACTAATTTATTGGGGTTTAATGAAAAATTTTAGTATGGCAAGGTACTTTTTAAAGTAAATAAGTCCTTTGTTTCAAAATGGAAATAAAGAATATCTGTTTGGGTCTAACCGTGGAGACACTGCATAATCAATAGATTATCAGATTGTATTAATGGCTTTAAAAATTATTACGTGGAATGTACTGACTCTATTTGAGAGAAACATGGCAGGGAAGTTATAAATTAATGTGAATAGATAGATGCAAAACAGAATGGACACAATATGAGAATACTTTATTCATAGTTGTATTTATGGAATGTGTAAGAAAATGTTAAGAAAGCAAAATTCACATTTGCCAATCTTAAATATCAGGACTTAAATCACAGGGCAGAAGAGCACAAGCTAATTTTTAGTCTCCAGCCAGCGTCCCTATCTGTTACGACAAATAACAACAATTTTGATTATCATGTCATTAGTAAGCTTACCACTAAATGCCATTGCCTAAGACTTGGTTCTCTGCAATTCTGTTAAATCTTGTGTAAAGCCATTTTTTTTCATCACTTGAATTGAAATTATATTGCCTGCTCTATATAAAGGTAAAATTATAAATATGTTTTTCTCTTTTTTCACCTTGTAAAACTCCCATAATTCCCACATCACAACATAATCATCATCAAATAAAATTATTAACAATTTGCACATTATACCTGGAATTAAAGCCTGGGAAGTCTGATGTTCTGCTGCAGGAAACTCAGTAGAAACAATATTAAAATTTATAAACCATGGATACATGGATAAATACTGGTAGAGAAGAAAGTGTGAAGTTGGCTTTTTAGACGTAAATCATGTCTGAATCACTGTAGGTATATCCCAGCTCTAAATTTTTCTGTTACACATGATCCTCCTGGATCCAAAAAACCAACAACTTTGAGCATATATTAAATTCGCTTTCTCTCCACTGGTGTTTTGCTGTCTTTTTTTTTTTTCCCCACAGCATGTTGAATTCAGAATTAGCTATTGCTTAATTATTAAAATATTCAGTTTAGGCTTAAACTAGTTTCCAAATGTAGTATATATTTGTCACAGTGTTACAAATATAAATATTACATAAAAACAGGTGTAAGAGCATAAATATTAGCTATTCATGAGGCCTGATGAGATAAGAAGGGAAAATATTGTCTCTATCATTTGGCTGACAGGGTTCAGACTTCTTTTTCAGTCAAAGTCAAAGGAGGAATAAAACCCAAGCCCCTATTTTAGGGATGCTGAAACACAGCAGCATAGAATTTCAAATGCCCTTGCCAGTGGTTTGTGAAATTTCTTAGATTAATTTTTTAAGAAAATATTCTGAATGAAATCCTTGCCTCAGAGGCAGCAATGGTGGCAGTGCACTTTGTGATAAGTTCTCAATTTCAGCCTGCATTTAGAGATTTCTCTGCTACTTAGTTGATTTACTTAGATGCAAGATTGTTTTTCTGGCCTCAAACCCAAGGTTTCCAAATTAATTTTTATTATTAACTGCTCCTGTGTTATATTTTGAATACTCCTATGTTGTATTTTCATGGATGTAGACTGCATCTTAGACAACTCACGCCCTTTTAGAAGTACCAGTCCTTCAGAATAAGCACTTTATACGTGGAAGATCAGAGGAAGAAGCAGGGAAATGAGGAGTAAAAGTCGCGCAGTAGATCTTTTATGAGCACCCCACACTTACAAAACAGCTCAAGTGAAGAAAATTTTTGCCTGTTTATTTCTACATGTGAGAAAAAAGAATGAAACTTTGAATCGTTAGCAGGTTACTTTCTATATGTGCTACTGCTTTCCCACAGCTCTGTAACATTCAGTTGCCTCAGGTTTATCTATCACAGGCTTTTTGACACAAGTCTTTCCAAATACATTCATAACTCTAACTTTGGCTGCTGTCTTTACTCACCTAAGTCCCTGTATGAAAAGCAGTTTCACACGCTGCTGTCTTTATTATTATTAGGGCCTTCCATAGGGCTGTATGGATTGATAGACTGTTATGTGCTGAATTAAGCCACTCTATTTTAATTAGGTAAAGATTACAACTGATGCCATTTAGAATGCCAAATTTCTAAAATGCTTCTTCCTCCAAAGTGTCATAAAATAAATTTTGTGCATTAGCATTATCACCACACATATCTACACATCAATTACTCAAATACCTCCTCTTTCTTGATAAAGTTCATCCTGCTTTATAAGCTGATCATGGACTGCACTTTCTACAAACCGGAAAGAAGCTTGCTTGAAAGTACTTTTAATTGTCCGCTTATATCTCATCGGCTACTCATGAATCAGATCCTATTGGGGTTTTTTATCCCTGGAGAGGTCAACCTGCTGTCAGTCCGAAGGGGAAGCCGGATCTGTTCCTCTGGTACCATCTAGTGGGAAAGAAGCGAATCGCGGCGATCCCAGCGCTGCTCCCGAGTGACCCAGCCGCCGCCGCCAGCACCCTCGCTTGCCCTCATATTCCACTGGTATATACGCTACGTTGCTGACCTTCGCGGGTAAGAAAGCAGGTTCTTGACCAAAAGCTCCGATGAATTTTACATTATCTGCTTTATTTGAATCCTTATGTCCTGAGAACAGTTAACTGTAGGACAGGAGACAACATTAGAGCAGAGATGTTCAGAAAAACAGACCAACAGCTCAGCCTTTTCTAGCCTTTTACTATTTTAGACCAAAATAATTAGTGTATTTTTGAATGTCATAAATTCCATGCTTGGAAGTCAAAAATGATAAACTGATCACTGTTATTCAGAATACACATTCAGTACAAATAGTTTATTGTAAATTAACAAGCCACAAAACTGGTGCAATTATTTTAGGGAAATCAAACAACTAGATATAATTTGCTCAGTCCCTGAAACAAGGACAAGAAGACAACACTAATGGAAAAGTATGTCTTTGAGGTAAAAAATCAAAGAATAGATGAAGACTTGTAATACTTCTTTTCCTTTTTGCAGCTTTAAAGCAATAACTCCAACAAAAAGGTAGAGGAAAAAATGGGTTTCAGGACAAATTTTATATCTAAAAAGGCTCAAATCTATATTGATATTTTCAGGGACATTAGAAGGGCAGGTCGTTATTCAGAAAAGTTTACTGGGAATGGAGTATTTTAGTGTAGCTACTTCCAAACTAGATTTCAACTGTTAGAGGGTGCAATTTATCTCATCACCTATCAATACAGAGCTTAGAGTACTTTTTTTAACCTAGCTATGTAATTAGATACCTAATGGAACTCCATTTCTTGTAAATATAATCCTAATACTGAATTTCTTGACAAGAGAAGTAGACAGAGGCTGACAGATGCCACAAGGGGCATTCAGTTTAAAGTACAGCAGAAAATCAGTGGAATGAACAACGTTAAATAGCAACTAAAGGCAGTGAAGTTGCCTTCTACAAGGAAAGGATTATGGCTGTTCTGAAAGGTGAACCCAGAGCAGAAAAAAAGGTTTCATATTATCTCCTTATTTATTTCTGAAGGAAGAAAACCAGGCTGTGTTTTTTAACAAACCAAAACCAAAACCCCACAAATAAACAAAAGAACCCCCCAAAAAACCAAACCCCAAAACAAAGAAGAAAGAAAAACCCAAACAAACCGATAAACCAAACCCCAAAAAATCATAGCCACGGTTTGTGAGTGTAGTGTGACAGTAAAAAAGTGCTTTCTGGAGCCTAACTGGAGGGGAATCAAGGGTCAACAGAACCAACTGCCAGTCCAAAAGTTCCCAGTGCTCCCAACACTTCCTTATGTGAAAATGAAAGCTCTACATTAGACTGAAGAGAAGCAAACAATAAAATTCACTGAGTAAATGAGTTTACTCTACCTTAAAAACTTGCCCAACTTCTGTAAGCAACAGCAGACATTTCTTATATGGATTGTATTGAACAAAAACTTGCAATGTATTGTTATTTTGCAAGATGGTTTTCTTCTCTACTTACTTTTAAGGGTTGTGGTTGCAGTTGTACACCATGTCTGCTTTCTAGATCGGAAAATTAGGCTCGATGTTGAAATGTAAACCAAATGTGCAAAACACTTTTCAGACAAGAAACTATACAGCTGTAGTAAATTTAAGTATTCTAATGCCTAGTTTGTTAAAGGAAATAGGATACCAATATTCATAGTCACACACCAGCACAAGTTACTTTGCTTGGCCTTAAGCCTTCTAGGAGTGCAATTCTTACATCATATGACTTAGGAGTCTACTGGAAAAAGCTCTCCTGCACTCGCACAACTCACAGAAATTCTTCCACCAGTACTCTTCCGCACGCTTCTTGCTACAAACACATGTTTAATAATCCTAATGACTTGGAATAAAAGTAACAATTCTAATCCACTTTTACTTTAAGCCATACACTCCCTTCCTTAAAAAAGTAAATGGCTCTTTCTGCGCAGTTCAGTATGGTCCAGAATATTATCCTGTAGGTATTAGAGAATAAAAGGAAATGGAAAGAAAAAGAGTAGTCTGAAGAATGAATCCTGATTAGGACAAGTTGCAAAGATGGAAAATATTTGCTGAAAAACATTTAAGAAAGAAAAACACTGTAGGTCAGAGAAAACTCCAAAGACATCCACTGCTGTGAACATGGGAGGCAATCTGAGGAGGGGAAATAGGTTTTCTGGTATTTAATAGAGCCAAGAGACTGAAGAGATTAAGAAATAATAAGTCAATAGGTTTTTAACATGTTTTTATTTAGGAAAATTGAAATTCTTTGAGGGATTAAATTGCCACTTGAAACTGAGAAGCAGGAATAGAAAAATGTAGGAATAGTTGAAGAAACAAAAATGTGATCTAAAAGATGCATCATATTACACTGTTTTAAAAAAGTAAGTATATTTACAATAATTCTCTTCAGCTCCCCAGCAATTGCAATTGGGAAAGTCTATGTACGAAACCCCATACTATTTTACCATAGACACTTAAATGCCTAAATTGAGAAAAGCAGGTTAGGACCTCAGGTCTCAGGTCAAGTCACTTCCATGTCTCCAGTTATTGCTCAAGAGAAAAAAAGTTGTTTCTGAAAGCTGAACTGAGCTCATTGGAGGAGCTACTGCTCTCCACAGACCAAGGGCAACACAGCCTCTGGGTAAGGAGTCTGTTACTGGGGCAGCAGGGTCTACTATGTTCTGCACTGGGAAACTTCAAAAAGAAATTAAAAAAAATCACTTTACCAGATCAGTATTTAAGCACTGTCACGTATTTCCACAGCATAAGAAGAAAACACATTGGACGACCAATTGACTAAGTCCATCTTGAGACTTGGCAGCCTTTACTCCCATGTCTGTATCAGACAGTTCTCACAACCCGGACCAGCCCGTGGTGTTTTAAGAGTAGCAGAGATGTGCAGCAAGATCCAAATTCTATAGCAGAAACAACTTTCTACAGAGCGAGGCTGGGCCTTGGCAGAAAGGGGGTTAAAAGTTGAGCTTTGGTGCTGACTGTTCCACTCCCTGGGAGGGGGGAATCTACTTTCAAATTGTTAATTATTCACTGTAAAATTAATGACAGAATTTCGAAAGGAGAGCTATAAGCTGTCATTAAAAAGTAGAAGGAACATATCTATGAATTAAAAGAGGTAAATCTAAGGTAAAATCCTGAGGACACCTTTCTCCTTTCTCAAGCGTGAGCAAGTTCCACTCAGGCTGGTCTGAGGGAGGAGGAGAGACGGCACCCCGGTAGTGTGTTTGTGGCTGGCAGGGCGTGTTAGGAGGGTGTAGATCCACTTCGGTTTTTACTTCCCTACCGGAGCTTTCTTCCTCATCGGGCAGTGACTGCTCGTAGCAGGCCTCGTTTACCTGAACTGGGCTGGGAGGAGGGAAAAAAGGGAGGGCATGGGAGCTGTGGTGGTGGAAGGAAGCGGTTTGGAGTGACAAAGGCGCGGGAAGCGGGGGCAGCCGGCGGTGCTGCTCGGTCCGGAGGCCAGTGGCTTCCTTTAGTGCGAGTAATAATATAATCTGAAGTGCTGAACCAAAAGCTGCTCAGTAGAAGGGATGTAGCAGGTTCGGAGTTCTGAGCATATACGCGAGTAATTCGACCAGATTTCATACAGCGTTACAGGGGCTGAGTGGGTGAGACCCCCCACAGGCAGGTCTGGGGAGCTGGGGGCTTCTTCAGACATCTTATTATGCTTTGGGTTGTCTTCGATATATTGATTGCGGTTTTTAGGATTGGTTTAAAACTTATGTATAATAAAAAATCCCAACTTTGTGCTACTGAGAAATTATACTACACATCTTTGATTTACAGGCCTATAAAACAATTTATCAAGAAAGTGAGGAACTGGGTTCCTTGATCTGCACCTAGACAGAAGGAAACTGGGGGCACTTGAAAGGTTCCTGAAGTAGCTGGTGTAAGAGCAGCTGTTTGTATAAGAGCAGCTTAAGAGAGCCTTCCATCATACTAAAAGTATTTCTGTAGGATCATAAGCATGTGCAGTGCTTCCTAGGCAACTAAAATGCCAAGCTCACTTACTGAGAAACTTATAAGCAAGCCAAAATCACACAGAATAAAAAAGTTAGGAGGATAAAATTAGGTGAATGGGAGAGTTATCATCTTTGGGAAGCCAAATTGACATTTTTAACCTGGTATTTTCTGTATGATTAATAAGAATGTTTCTTGCCTGTCCAATTACTCCTAAATCTGCCTAATTAGCCCTAAGTACCAGCTGAACAGTATAAACAGTAATACTGTGGTAACATGGTACATAGGGAGAGTCTGCCTACTTAGGAGAAAGATGTGAGGGGCTGAACTACATTGTAGCCTTCTGGCTCCCTCTGGGGTGTACCAGTGGAGCAGCACCAGGAAGTTTGCTTTAATCATTGCTCCTCGGACATTTGGTTTTGTGACTAAAAAGGGACTTCAGTGTGCTAAGCTAGCAATCCAGAACCTTTCTTGAGCTCTGCGTTAACGCATGACCAAAAATAGCATTTAATTAGAAATAGTTGCAGCATGTTTTTGCAATCAAAGGAAAGTGTGTATGCTGGAGGAAACAGATTAACAGTACTGTAACTTTTTTGCTTGACACATGCACAGTTCTAAGAACTTGTTCTTTACATTTTTGCAGATGAAAAGAAAACATATCCTAAGTGCAATAAATAGCCATTCTTCTATAGCTACCTAAATATGTAGTTGTATTCCTATAGTCAGATTATTGCAGCTTTATAACTTCCCTGAAATTACATATGAAATTTTCTGTTTCAGGGATTTTGGCACCAGTTGATAGCATTTTCAGTGAAATTTTGGGGATCTGGACAAATTATATCTATTTACATATGAAGAACACCTGCAATAAAGAAGTCTCATATAGACATCTCTGAACTGCTTTTAGAAGAGGGCAAAGCTGGTAGAGGCCTGGTAAGAAAAATCTTCATTTAAATATGCACATTCTTAGGGTTGGGAGGGAAGATTGTTGCAGGAGTGAGAAGGAGAAAAAGGTGTAAGTGTCTGCTAAGGATAATCAGTTTGATAGATCATGAATGCTCAACAGTTACGCAGTTTTATACCAACTTCATAACACTATGATGGCTATCAGAATGCTGTGTAACACAATATTCATAATGATGAAACAAAGCCTTGCAGACAGGCTATAAAATATGTATGTGATGCTTCTTTCCCCATAGGCCACATTATATTTTTGAGTTAATCATCAACAGTATAAGAATGCTAAGCATTTTTCTCACTTTTCAAGTTCCAGCTGGTGTTAATGAGATGATTTAGAAAATAAGGGGACCTTAAGAATATCATGACTAATTGTAAAATAAAAGCTGATGCTTCCCATTCAAAATTAAAATAGACTAGAAAAAGCTGCATTTACCTTTATGAATTTAGTTTTTAAAAAATAAAACAAACACCTCAAACTTCTCTTTGTACTTGATTAGATGACCAGATTTTCATGAAACTTTATTCTAAAGGGAAGCTCAGATAAGGGTAACATCAAAATACATAGCCTACACATTTCTACCATCTACTCAAATACACAGTACATTCTCTTTTGCCTCTATAAGCATTTGAATAGTCTATTTGACTACACTATAAAAAATACTTTATGATGCATATGTATTTGTTTTCCTGACAGGAAAGTTCATGTTTTGAATGCTGCCAGCTTATTTTAGTTTAATGGATCTATTAGAAAGCAGCTGTCTTTAAACTTGGAAATGTATTCTTACCTTCTTTGAGCTGAATAACTAATGCATTGTCTCTGTCAGAAAAAATGTATAATGGCATCAGACGTTTTGATGCAGTCTACATATAAAGACTGGGTGTATGTTCTTTTCCTCTGAAACCATAGGTAAATTTTACTCAGTCTCGACTCCTTTTCAGTTGATAGTTACCTTAAATCTCTTTTGCTTCATTTTCTCTTAGAGCTACATTCCCAGTGATTGCTCGAGTCCGTGTATGGGCTTCTGTATCTTCTCTGCATCTGTTTCTGTAGCATTTTACATGCTTTTTCACACACATACCTATCCTCAGATATCCAAGAAAATATGTGCCATCTACATCTGTCTTTGTTTTGGGTGGTGATGTGTACCTGTGTTTTCGTGGAGGCTGTTCTTTTCCCTGAAAGTATAACTACTTCTTACAATGATTTAAAAGAGCATTGTCTATGACAAATACCTGTAATATGTTTTATACAACAGAAATATCATGCATGACAGGCCACCTTAATGAACTGAACTATGCATGGAAATCATACTAGCAAAAGCAGAAGTATGTGGATTGTAGGGTCTTCAGGAGAGTCACTACATCATCCTTCATATGAGTACTTGCACTGGAATGCAATCTTTATTGGGAACACAGTAGAAAAAGTTGGCAAACCTACAAAATGCTCAATAGTAACTCAAAACTGTAAGTGAATACAAATTAACAATGCTATGCACACTAGTTTTCTTTTATTGTAGTCAATATTAGTAACTACAAACTTCAAGAAAACTGCTTATGCTTATCCTATTATTTCTCCAACTATATACCACTTAGGCCAAGATTTTCTATGCTGTTCTTCTCATCAAGGATTAATTAAGTTTAAGTAACCTGAGGGAAGTCATGTAGGTATTTTAAAATAATGGGAGGACAAATACAGAAATTTAAATATCAAAACCTAGAATTTAAATACATCATGATTCAGAAAAGAACATTTTTCATAAATATATCATTTTGACTTGACTTTTAAGTAATAAGTAGTTGAGAATTCCATACTAACTATTCCTAAAAAGCATATTATTCTTTCACTCGTCTTTTTTTCCTGTTGCACTACCTAAACAGAGACATTAGTTTGTATTTAATTGCACTGTAAAAGCCTAGACAGCTTATCCAGGTCAACAGTTCAATTTTCTGGACTACTTATTGACACCTTCAAATGTTAAGGAAAAAAAAAATTAATAAAAAAGCTTTGCGCTTCAGAATGCGTGGCATTGCAAGCCTTTAAGAAATTAAATCTGTGACAAGTTAATACTGCTTTCTGCTCACTAATGCAGCACTCACATCTCTTCTGAAATGCTGACAAAGTAGATGGACTGCTGTTTGTCCCTGTGGCCACACTGAGAAGCAAATTGCCAGCAAGTGTCCTGTTACAAAAGGGAATAATTATTTTTTTTTTGTTGTTAAAAGGGGAATACACAGAATTTGGAGAATACCCAGTGATGTTTTATTTATCCTGACTCTCTTTCCATTCTTATCTTAAAATCAATAAATTACACTTTAGAAGTTATTTTCATTACTAATTGATGTTGACAACCGTAATTTAAAGAAGTGCAAAAGTTACTTGTGTTTGTTTCATTTTATTGCACAATGTGCGTTTTCTGTTCCTGTTCTCACTGTAACATCCTTGCATAAAGGGCCACAGGATGTCTAAAAGAAAGAGAGACGTCTGCTGCAAGTTAAAAGGCAATTTTAGCCATGGTATAAGACTTTTTAATATCTTCACATGAACAATTAACTAACTTGATAGCCAAATTTCGACCAAGTTTTGTCAGGTTTCTGGTTAAGAAAAAAATAGGTGATGAATTGCTTCAGTAAAAACTTAACTGGAAATATGAACATGATTTATATCTAGGTGAGCAACTACAGTTCCCTCTTACCTTCTTTTTGGCTAATCACTCCAAGGAGACTGTTCAGGTGTGTTCATAAAGTGCAATGTAAATGAAACCACCTCAAAACATTCATGGACACTGGGAATCATTTGTCTAAAAATTCTGTATTAAAGTGTTCAAACAGGCCTTGGCACAGGCTAAAAGCATGTCAGCTAGCACTTTCCCAAACAATTCTGGACACAATCTTGGAGTTAGTGTGAGTCAGGAGCCATTCCCAATGGGCAATAGACACATGTGACTATTCTGTTTTGAAGAATAAAAGAGTTTAGTAATAAAGGCATGAAACATTATGTGGCTACCACTCCTCAATGCCAGGGAACAGTCCCAGCCATGTTTAACCTGTTAGTTTGCATGTAGCCATTGAATTTTCTGGATGAGATGGTTAACACTTCAGTATCTGAGGAACGGAAAAGTTCTGCTTTCTTTCAAGGAAGCAGTATTTAAAGGTCTAAGTCCAAGAAGATTTTTTTAACATACATGATTTAGATGAACATATCTCTGTCTTAAACCTTGTTTTTACTGGCAAGTTCATTAAAACAGAGTGGTAAGGCATTTTAAGCATGATATGATGTTCTTACAGTTCTTTAATCCATATGAGTAGGGCTTATAGATGACCTCAATAGAACAGACTTTCTATTTCTAAAGGGCAATTTTTAACTTCTGTCCTTTGCCAAAAGATGAATGTCCACATTTACTTGCTGGCCCATGAAGCTGTATTGATTCAACTTTACACCCTAAAGAGTAAAAATAAAATAAATTTGCCCAAATGTTTATATGTTTGTCTCTCAAAATAATCGATAATGGCCCTCAACAATTCTTGTATGAACTTGCACAGGATTTCTTGTATAACTGACATGCAGTTATGTATTTGAGTTATAAAAACATGACAATAAGTGGTTTTCCCAGTGCCTACCCAAAACAGGACTTTGAGAGGATAGAGTTACATAAGGCTCAAATTAAAAATAAAGGAAAAAAAAGAAAGAAAAATGAAGAAAAATAATTTGTGGGAAGTTAAGGAAGTTACAGCAGGAATGGTACCTGCTTCCTTTCTGAAGTTCAGGCACAAGCAATCCAGGAGATTCCTCGATTGTGTGGAAGACAACTTGCTTCTGCAAGTAATAGAGAAACCAACAAGGAGAGCTGTCATGCTTGACCTTGTGCTCACCAACAGGGAATGGCTGGTTGGAAATGTGATGCTCCAGGGCAGCCTTGGCTGTAGCGATCATGAGATGGTTGAGTTTGAGATTCTCAGGACAGTGAGAAGAGTGTGCAGCAAGCTCACTGCCCAGGAGTTCAAGAGAGCAGACTTTGGCCTCTTCAGGAACCTGCTTAGTAAGGTTCCATGGGATATAGCCCTAGAGGGCAGGGG
>WYDI02040004.1:0-54286 GCA_009867235.2 Psittacus erithacus
TTCCCCATCCCTCCGGGAGCCGAGGGAGGAGGTGGGGGGGCAGTGAGTGGGCTGTGTGGCAGGCCTAAACCACGACATAAGGCCAGTGGCTATGAGTTCTTCTTTAGTTTCTCCTGTAAACGAAGCAACCTATCTTTTTAATTCTAATACCATATAATACTTACTTCAAGATATTTAAGTAGGTCAAAATGCACTTTGGAAACATATTTGCTTCACTAACATTGTACCTGTTTCAGTGGTACGTTTAAAATCTCACTGGAGTTATAAAGATTGCCAGATATCAACTCTGCTTCTATTTTGGGATAAACAGCATGGTGTCAACCAGGTCCTAAATATGCTTGTGCTAAAGTATCTTTATGCAGTTGTGGGGTTTTTTTATTTAAATCCTAACACTAATTTAATAAAACAGGTTTACTCTTAATACTATGTTAACATAATTATGTTCCCATTTTTTACTTTAGATGTGTCAGATATGTTTAAATACAAGATCAGATACATTTTCATGCATGTGTTCTGAAAATTAAGTATTAATCCAACTTATTGGTATACCTTCATATTGTTGTCAAGTCTTAATGCAGTCAGCAGTATTTGTGTTACACTGTGTTACCCTGAAATAACATACAACTTCAATATCTATCAGGTTTTTAGGAACAAATCAGCAAATTCTGACTGGTGGGCATAAGTGCTGCAGTCAGTTCGGAGTCAAAGTATCATTCCTTAGACAGAAATAGCAAGTGAAGAGCTGTGTTTGGAAGTGGAAGGAGGAGGTGGTGCTGGGGAGAAAACCTGACTTTTTTGTCTTAGTATATGTTTAATTGTCAGTAAAGCAAAACCCAATGAATTGCACTGATTTTTAGTTTTGACAGGGTACAGGCTATAGGAATTTCTAAATTGGTTTAAAATTTTGTGGTTTACATGTCCACTTTCAACATTCTTTACACTGTAAGAACAGTACAAAGCTTTGGTGTAATTGACAGTGGTCTTTCATGAAAATAACTGTAAGAGATAGCCATATTAAAAACGAGAGTAGCAGTGGATTTGAACAGGAAAAGAGTAATGGTCTTCTAGTCTTCAGAAAAAAGTGTTACATAAGGCAAGTAAACCCTCCCGGCTTGCATTGCAGAGCTAAGTTGGTGACAAAAAAACAGAAGGTGAATAGATCCAAGTAGAATACTGTTGGTGTAAAGGGGTTTGGGCTAGGCCAGAACATCCTGGGATCACTCAGAACATTCTGGGCTGGGCCTGAATATAGAGAGGAGTAGCCACCCAGAGGGTAACACGTAGTGGCCAGTAGGAGAGTGGCGATGTTCAAATCCCGCCAGTCTTGTTAGTAGTGCGAGAACAAAAGGCGTAGTCTATATAAACCGTGGAACCAGCCGCAAGGGGGCTGGTAGTAAAGAGATCTCCAACAGTAAAGAAGTTTTTGGCATGAAACTGTGCAGGAGTCCGTGTCTTTAATCTCCACAGAATACATGACAACATGAAGTTATGAGCCAGTAAACGTAAATTGTTGAGACAAAGCTCAAGCATGTGAAGGAATAATGTTAAGGGATTTTATTGGCAGAGTTTTAGGCTGAAAAGCAGTGGGAAGTCAGAATGGGAGAGGAAACCTTGATCTGAAATCTTGAACATAGCAAATAAGTTATTTTCAAAGAAGCAGCAGCACATGTTTATGCTGAACAAAAGAAAGGATGGAAGAGTTGAGATGGCCTCATTTGTAGTAGTCAGGTCAGAATAGTAGAGAAGACCTAAGTAGGAGGCAGGCTAGTGTGGGCTTTTGGTCCACGTGCAGCTCAGTTCATAATCTTCCTAGGATACCCAGTAGACTGGCCAACAGGCTGAGTGTTGGGCCTGGCTAGTGGGACATATTTGTATCATGATATGCTACATTGTTTCTAAAATGGAATTATGTGGTGCTTGATCAAGTGCTATAAGGTATTTTTCTGAAACAAAATTTAGCTTGCTGATTAAGTTATATATGAAGTGTTCCAGTTTAGTGACTAATTTTCAATTTCTTTTCATTACAGTCAGAAATTGGATTTGGAAAAATGGAAACCTATATCAAGTTAGAAAAGCTTGGAGAGGTATGTATAGCTTTTGAAATTATTAGTGCTTTGGTGACAATGTCTTATGTAAAATTCTACATATATGTTAGTGGAAAATCTCTGAATCGCTCAAAATATTCATTGAATTTATCTTTTCAGCTAACCAGATATAGTCCACATGTGTTAACAGTGTCACAACCACACAAGTATTCTATGCATGTATCATAAGGAAAATTAGTCATAATTATTCTGTCAGTAATAAAACTAGATAAGCCTGGTGTCCTCCTGCCTTGAGTTAGATGTCGGGAAACATTCATGCTGGACAAGAAGCCAACATTTGCAGAGTGCAGGCAGTAGCTGTGCATGTTCTGGTAGAGAAACTAGTATATACGTGAGCTGGGCAACCAGCTGGATGCTGCAAGGTGAAGTATGTAACACTGAGCTTGTCTGTCCTTCTGGGAGGGCAACAGTACAGCTTTGTACCTCCACTCAGCCTCTGACTTCCAGAGAAACAGTAGAATTCAGGAGGAGCCAGGTGTCAGTCCTGTCCATTTTGATTGAGGTTGGCCAGTGGGATCAAAAATTAATAAGGAGCACAGGAGCATTTGGACACGCTGAAGATTGCAGAAGAAAGCACGGTTGGCCTGCGTCTTTGGTGTGAATATTGCTGCCAATCCTCTATTTGAAATATTTTCATTTCCAAAAGCATTTATTTTTATTTTGTCTCCAATACTTGTTAGGTAGATCACTATACATGACATAACATTGCATATCTTTGGAGAAATGTTAATCTAGTAGGTATCTAGTCATAGTTGTGGGTGTACATTTTCTCACTTGTTTACAAAGTGTAGTGGACAACACCAGGTATGTAGAGTCGTAGGATCATTTACGTTGGAAAGGACGTTTAAGACCATTGAGTCCAGCTGTTAACACAGCACTGCCAGGCCTACCAGTAAACCATGTCCCTAAGTGCCACATCTACATGTCTTTTGAATATGTGCAGGGATATCTGCCCACTTCTTGAGCAGCCTGTTCCAATGCTTGACAGGCCTTTCAGTGAAGACTTTTTAACTCGTATACAGTCTAAACCTCCCCTGGCACAGCTTGTGGTCATTACCTCTTGTCATGTCACTTGTTTCTTGGGAAAAGAAATGAGCCACTTCCTTGCTCCATCCTCCTCTCTGGTACTTGTAAAGAGTAAGAAGGTCTCCCCTGCACCTTCTCCAGGTTAAACAACTCTGGTTCCCTCAGCTGCTCCTCACAGGACTTGTGCTCTAGACCCTTCCCCGGCTTTGTTGCTCTTCTTTGGGCATGCTGCTGCACCTCAGTGTCTTTCTTGTAGAGAGGCAAAAAACTTGAACACACTATCGGAGGCATAGCCTCACCAGTGCCAAGTACAGGGGGACAATCACTGCCCTAGTCCTGCTGGCCACACTATTTCTGATAAAAGCCAGGATACTCTTGGCCTTCTTGGCTACCTGGGCACAAGCTGGCTCATGTTCAGCCACCTCTTGACCAAAATTACCAGGTGCTTTTCCACCAGGCAGCTTTCCAGCCACTCGTCCCAAGCCTTTGGTGTTGCATGGGGTTGTTGTGACCCAAGTGCAAGACCTGGCACTTTGCATTGTTGAACCTTGTGCAACTGGCCACAGCCCAACAATCCAGCCTGTCCAGATCCCTCTGCAGAGCCTTACAGTACTGTAAGTAACCTAGGGCAGTTTCTGTAATTTTGTTGTGTCCTCTTTAATTTGCTGGGATTAGTTGTACCTACTTGCTGTTTTGTCAGAACTTCTTGCCGTTATGTAACGTGTCCTGAGAATTTTGGATCTCTTCCTGTCCAAACAAAAAAAAAAAAGCCTGAGAAAGATAAGCTTCATAATATTCACTGTTCATAACATCAAGAAGCTACCAAAAGAAGTTACATGTTTTCATAAAAGTAATGGAAGAGTATGCAGCCTTTATAAATGTAATGGCAGTGTAGTTTAGAGATACCTGAGCTAGTTTTAATCAAATACAGACTTTCAAGAGGGTAAATGATCCCAGCAGTGAACATAGGGAATTTAATGCTACCTGATCTGGCTTCTTTAGCGGCTGTATGGTATATAGCTTTCCATGTCATTTTCAGACTTGCTAAACATATACATCCCTTTTGTCTTTTGTGTGTTCAGACCTAAACTGAGTATAAATAATTAAAATAATTCTGTAGTTTTACATGTGTCAAAAGAAGACTATGTAAAAAAAAATATTTATATCCAAAATTTAACCTATTAGAACCTTAAACAAGTTTATATTTTGTTTATTAACTGATCTTTCAATGAAGGAACGACATGTAAAAGTATCTTTTTCCATTTTGTAGGGTACTTATGCAACAGTTTATAAGGGGAGAAGTAAATTGACAGAGAACCTGGTAGCTCTGAAAGAAATCCGCCTGGAACATGAAGAGGGAGCACCATGTACAGCTATAAGAGAAGGTGATAACTTTGGTTTTATTTCTTAGATTTTCAAATACTTCTGGATTATTTTCTTTTTTTTTTTCTTTTTACCAAAGTTCTGTTAATACTTGGAAATACATAGGCTACATGGGAGATTATGAAATTGGTATTGGTTTTGATAAGGAAAATTTTAGTCTAGACATATGATTTAGTGTTTCAAATTTATTTATGGGGAGTGGATGTGTTCTCAAATGGATGATTTTATACTGAATTAGACTATTGTTACTGAGTAACTTTCAGGGATTCAGAATTCATTTTACCAAATGGCTACTTCTCTTTGAAATGTATAATTTAAGAAATATTTACACTTTGTTACTCAAATGTCTGATGTTTTGATTAAATACCTTTCTTATTAATTAAATCTGTGAGTATTATGTTCTTAAAAAGTGGCTTTTTAATTTTTAAAAAATATAAATAGCTTCTATGTATGAACTTACTAGAAATGCATTTACTGCTTGTGTTTTGCATTTATTTACACTTACAATTCTCTTTTGCAGTGTCATTATTAAAAGATCTGAAGCATGCAAATATTGTTACATTACACGATATTGTCCACACAGACAAGTCTTTGACTCTTGTTTTTGAGTATCTGGTAAGTGCTTACACAACTAGTGAGCTTTACATTCAATTAATTGTTTCTAACTAACACAGACATAACAAAGTGAGAGCATTATAAGAGGGATGAAGAAAAACTCTTTACTTCCAATGTAATTTGAGAATATAGGAATTTCATAACATACTGTGCCACGCAGAACATGGAGAAGGCAATAACAAATGATGTTGCCTGAGATAATGCAGATTGCTGGAAAACATATAGTATTTATATACATCTGTGTATATATTTGAAAAGCCGGAGTCTTCTGCATGTTGAGGCTTTTGGGCTTTTTCACCATTAAACATTTTTTTACAGAAAACTCAGTTTTCTGATTAATTATTTCAGTTCTAACAATAAATAATACTTATGTAATCTGCTGTCCACTATGTTATTGACCAGTGATGATGGTGTTTTGACAGGACAAGGATCTGAAGCAGTACATGGATGACTGTGGTAACATCATGAGTATGCACAATGTAAAGGTGAGTTATTTGAGTAACAGTGACTGTCTTCCAGCTTTTTCTGTTCTAAGAATTTCAGAGAACTTAATAATCAGGAGCTCTGTGGTTTAAGGCTTTTTTTTTTAATAAAAGAAAAAAAGAAATGTAAATTCCTGTTTGGCTTTTGGCTCTGGCTTAACTACATTTAACGTCAGATGGAGCCTTTCTTTTTTGCTTTTGATGGCTGAAAACAGGAGATCGTATAACTTCATATGCTTTCATTCTCTTTGAAGTTATATATTTAAAATTATAAATTTCCTAAAGAATAATAAATTCATAACTTTTTTGAACCTCTTTTTTGTCCTTCCATTATTTTATACGTATTTATTAAGTTAAGGCTGTAGTTTGGTATCTCCTCAAATAAGACTTACATGTGCACACTGAGGAAAACCTAGCCTCAGTTGTGAATGTGGGTTTGGATATCATTGCCTACCACACAAGTAAGAAATTGAAAATATATATTTAAGAATGAGTAATGTTCATCTTTGCGTTGATAATAAAATGGTAATTATTTTTTTTAGGGTTTGTGTGTTCCTTTTAATTATGGCTGTGTCCAGGTCAGGTGACTCAGTTGCCAATCCGGCCTGATGAAACTAACTCATATTCAAGTGTTATTTCTCTCCTAACAAGCAGGTTTTGATTTGGAAAACTGGAATAACTCTTTTTGTTCTTTAATACGTAAGGCTTTATAAACAAGATTCCAAATAGGAGAACAATACTATCCTGAAATGAATGAATTTGCCCAAGAAGGCTGGGTTATCAATATCACCCTGCTGTGTTGCCGCCTGTGCTGCACTGTACCTTCAAAACCTCTTCATTAAGCCATATGTAATTCATATAAGGATGTTATTTGTATAGCAGATATGTTTGAGAAATTCTTACATTCATCTTTAAGAAATTAACTTTAACCAGTGATCCTAACAAAAAAACCACATGAGTCTGTACGCATGGTAGGAAAGCTACATTTATTCTTATACAGTAGCACATGTCACAAGCAGGGTTGACAGTACAGTGTACTGAGTACTGTTGTGGGCTTCATGTACATTCTAATAGACTTGTCATCCTTGGTTTTGGCTTAGCTGCATGTTGAGAAATCTGTTTGTAGTTGAATTACAGATGGAATTCAGTCTAGATGCTGATTACTATTTGGTTATCTTTTTCATTTATTCTATTGTTGCATTACAGTAAGTATCTTTAGGAAAAGATATTTGCCCTTAACCTGCTCTGTTTCTTCCTTTGACAGTGTGTAGAGGGAAATTCTTTAATTCGTATCCACTTCAGATAGGCAACAAAAAAGCATAATTGTGCTTGTGTTTTTAATTAACTACAAGTTAATAAGTGGGGATTTAAGCTTAAAAAAAACCTAAAGAAAAGCTAAGTGGGATGCTGACTCCTATAATAAGTGTAGTTAGAGAACAAGCAGGATCTGTTTGTGGTAATATGAGCTAAGCAGAGGAACTGTTTTTCCTTGTTTGCCTATGGTTTAAGCTATGACCTAGGAGCAGATTTGTACAGTCAGTACCTTTGGCACCGGGAAACCAAAACAGCTGCTTAACTGTGGTAGCTGTAGGTGCTTATGTTAAAATAACTGGGAGGGTTGGGTCATTATTTACATTTGAGAGACCTCCCTGTCATCACTTTGCCCGCATTCCTCAGCTAATTGTAAGTTTTTAGTTTTAGCAAAATGAAGATGTATCATATAAAAATGTGTGTGATCTCTGCAGGTATTACTGTTTCAAACAAAATTTTGAGCTAATACATTTCATCCTGTGCATTTCCAAAAGGATCCCTGCCAACTGTGGTGAATATCCACAATTTGTGTGGAATAATCTGTTTTGCCTTCTTGACTAAGCCTTGCAGTCCCAGTGTACACTGGAGATGGCTATCAATTTCCACAGCAGTGTGGTTAATATCACTTGGGACTGACTACCCCTGCAACACCATGGACATGAGGAGGTGGAAAACACTTGTTGCTTCTTGTCTTGCTCTTCAAAAAAGAAAAGAGAGAGAAAAATATCAATGCCAATTCCTTTTTTCTGTAACAGATAAATCCCACATAAGCAGACTGAGAGCAGATGGATGTACCTACACCTGCTGTGTATTTGTCCAGTTTACAAAAAAGAATTTAGTGGTGCCACCTGCCACAAAAATAAATTGATGTGTTAGAAAATGGTCATATATAAAACATTTTAGTGTTTCTCCTTGAAAGTTCTGCTACATGCGGAATTTGTCACATTAGTAAACACTGCTTTCTGTAATGCTCTGCATTTTTTCATTGTACATTTGATCACTTTTACTGGCTGAGGACTGTTGTGTGGTAAATGCCAGCAATGGCTACCCAGAAGTCCTATTTTCAAGATCAGACCTTTTATACATACAGAAATTGCAAAATAATAGTTCTTAATGCAGTGATATGTAACTTGCTTGACTGCCCTCTGCTAAACCTTTCTTCTTCCCTTACTACTTTTATGTCTATATATGTGCAGCCTTAATGTGCATGACTGAAGTTGTTTGCTTCGCTTGCTGTTCCAAAGGACTAAAATAAACCTGTGTGTGTCAAGGTGAGGGGATGAATATAAATACCAGAGGCAGTTGGGCTGCTTTAGTAATCTGCATTTCTCATTTCTCCATGTTTCATGAGCTTGTGAATCCCAGCATATTTTTTAAACAGCGTGCCAGAATGTTTAGTTTTTGCTCAGTTTAGCACAATTGGATAGAAAGGATGCTGAGTTGCATTTTCAGAAGGGATTCTGTTGCAGAAGGGAACTTTAATATAGTCGGAGACAGTTACCTTTAAAGATACTAGTGTAGGGAAGAGCACTGATAAATGCTTACTTAAAAGTAAACAGCCCTGCGGTTCACTTCAGTTAAGCAGACTAAATTGCTCTTAAAAATTTCGTTGTAAAGTATGGTGTTAAGGCAGTGCCTTAGCATAAAGGGCTTTTAAATCTAAACAACAATGTCTGGATAGTGTTCATATAGAAAGGTAACTTACTTTTGAGAAGTATTTTTGTTCTGCTTGCAGCACAGAGACTTAACTCTGCAGTGCCCAAATGGGCTGTTAATAGTCACATAATCTGTACATTAACATTTTTAGTCTCATTTAATTAAATGTTCTCTTTTGTAGCTCTTTTTATACCAGATTCTTCGTGGTTTGGCATACTGTCACAGAAGAAAGGTATTACATCGAGATCTGAAGCCGCAAAATCTACTCATTAATGAGAAAGGAGAACTGAAGCTTGCAGACTTTGGTATGGCTTGAAAATATTCTGTAACAAATGTTTTCCTTCATTCAGCAAAAGAGGGGAATCTTTCCTTATAAAGGAAAGATGAGAACATCAGGTCTCATTTGTGCATTCTCAGGTGGAAAATGAAAGTCAGCCTTTTACAGGATGTTAATAATCAAAGTAATATGTGTATAGGTAATAATGCCTCTTGACTTGTTGTTTGAAAGTAGTCTTAGGGCTTTCTTTGGAGCTGACACTTAGGTCATTAAGGTGGTGCTCAGGTTGCTTTTCTTAACACTTCCACTCTGAAGCAGAGTAACCATGTCAGGAGAGAGAAAGGATCTGTGCATGTGCTAAATTGTTAGGTGTTACTTCATCACTGATACACCGAGTAGCGTGGGGCATTCACAGATTCCTGTTACCTTCTGTGTCAGGAAGGTCCTTTGAAAGTCATGCTACCACTGTTGTTTTTTCTTCCTTGTGCGTGAGTGAAAGTTGCTTAGATTGTATTTAACACGGTAGACCTAAATTTCACTGAAGGTAATACTGACAAACTTTGACACTGTTAGGATGGAAAAACCCTGCTGATCCAAAGCTAATTTAGTCTTTTTCCACCTTTTTATTATTCGTTTATTGCTGTCTGCCTTTTGCAGAAATACTGCAGAAGGGTTTTCACAGGAGGGAGGTGTCATATTGATCTAATGCTTAGTTGTTTTAATGAAATTTATAAGATTACTTGAGGATTTTATCTGTTTACCTGTCTTCTGTGCTTAAAAATGCAGACCATGAGATTGCTGTAAATACTAAGAAGCAAATCACAAGTTGTAGGAAGATATTTAGTAGGGCTTTTTAATCAACATTAACAGAAGGTATTTAGTAAGTATAATAAGGTTGATTTAGCTCATACTAAATTCTTTGTCATGCAAAAAAAGAAAGATTTCACCAAACTGCACATGACTTTATTTTCATCAAGGATTGGCTAGAGCGAAGTCTGTTCCTACGAAGACCTATTCCAATGAAGTTGTCACATTATGGTACAGACCACCTGATGTTCTCCTTGGATCTTCAGAGTATTCAACTCAAATTGACATGTGGTTTGTATAGCTTTATCTAATTTAAATTTTTGTTCTCAGTCAAGATGAAAAATGTCAATTCTTCATTATCATGTTGTACCATTCAAATGCTCATTGCTTGAATTGTTGAAGGTTACAAGTGAGTTAGATTTTTAGAGAAAGGAATGGCAGCCAGGGAAGATGCTATTATTTTTCTCTTTTTATTGCTTAGAGTAAGCAGGCATTAGGCCCGCAGTGCTAAGGGGGAGAAAAACAAACATGTTCTCCTAATGACATTATAATGTGATATTTTACTGTGAACTTTAATAGAATTGATAGACGTGACATCTGAAGGAAGAGGATAGAATATAGCTATGTCAGGCTTTGTTTAGTCTTTGACAGTTCTTTTGTTACTACATATCTTTCAAAACAACATTTTTAACAGCAGTATGTAGCTAACAACTAATTTAATTTGTTTTAATTGAAGAGAAATCATGGAAGTCTTTAAGAGCTGAAAGCTTCAACTGGGGGATGACTTCTGATTTATCTTTTCCTCTGTGCTTTTTAAAGGGGCGTCGGATGCATATTTTTTGAAATGGCATCTGGAAGGCCTCTTTTTCCTGGTTCAACTGTTGAAGATGAACTGCATTTAATTTTCAGACTTCTGGGTAAGAATACTTTTAGCAGTAATGTTAACGCTATATGTTTGCTCTTCTAAGCACTTTTTCCATGAGAACTGTAGATGTTGAGCTATAAACAGTGATATTTTGTATTGCATTTTTGCATATTATTTGCATATATTTTAATTAAGGTGAATGAGTTACTCTTGATGAAAAATGATTGAGCTCTTTTGGGTTTTCTTTTGCTTTCTTTGCTGTGTAAATGACAAGATGAAATGCTTATTTTTGTCAAAGTTGTTTCCTTACATTTTTTAATTTGCTTCTTTTTTAAAATGCAGGAACCCCATGTCAAGAAACATGGCCAGGCATTTCTTCCACTGATGAATTTAGAAACTACAACTTTCCTAAGTATAAACCACAACCGCTCATCAACCACGCACCAAGGTACTTTACGTTTTATTAATAGACAGTGTGCATCCCAGTGGTTTGCATATTTGTAAATGTGAGCATGTTTCCAAGTACAATCTGCTACTGAATGCTGGAAAACTATGCGTCAGGTGTGTTACTGTGGACAGATAATAATGCAAAGCATAATCCTGATACTATGTGATTACTTTCTCTAGCAGCATTCAGCTCCTTAATGACCTGTAGAACTATAAACTGTGATTAATAGTGCCTGCATATTAGGCGTATTCACACAGCACTTCCTAAATAACCCCAATTCTCCTCTGTTATATAATAGGCCTATTGTTAAAATGGCAACATTTTCTTGAGAGTCTGTTGAAATCCTGCTAAAACCATTATGAGGAGCTTGAAGAGATTGTACAGTTATAAACAAACTTTAGAACAAAGACTAAAACATTTTTTTATCAACTTTGAAGAAAAAAATGTAACATTGTGGCCTTCTACTAAGCGAGTAGTGTTAAGCTTAAAAGCTTTTTTGCTGAAATAAACGATCCGCGTGAATCTAGTAAATCACAATCCAAAGCTCACGATTTGTCTGTCACTGGTGTTTTCCAAATAGTCTTGTTCTGAGGTATTGGTACTTGTATGTACATTAACATGCGGAGGCGTTGATTAGGTGAAAGTATATCCATGGTTATATTTATTTTTCACGTTTGCTGTCATGTATTGTAATGAAGTCAGGTCCGTTGCAGTTTTGTTCTTGTAAATATAGTCCAATAACTTTTAATTTTTTAAAATCTTTTTACTTTTAGGCTAGACACAGAAGGCATTGAATTGATAGCAAAGTTCCTTCAAGTAAGATGTTTTGTCTTTTTACTTCATAAACGTGCAAGTTAAAAATTTTAATATATTATTTTAAAAATTTGTTAGAAGCTGTAGTATCTGTTAGATCTGTCTCAAAGTGGAATATGCAGCTGAGTCTGTAAGGGATGACAGATTTGGGAAGAACGTCAGTTTTGGGAAGCCTGTGTACTGTAAGAATTAAAAACCTGGTGTTTAATTTCTTTACATTTCTATGCCCCCACCTCAAACTGATCTTACTACTTTTTGTAAAAGTAGAATTAATCCTATGTTAGTGATTCCCTGAAAAAAAATTATTCTCTTGTGAAATACGGCGTTAAAACAGAGCTTTTAAATACAAATACTAAATTCCTGTAACAACGAGAAGCAGTTACTAAGGTGTAATATTACTCTTTGATCTTGCAAAAATGCATTCAGAATGTGAAGTGGTTTTAATCTTTTAATCTGTATTAAAAATGAGCCAGAAGCAAGATGGAAGGCCAGCTCTTAAGTCTTTGAATAGTTGCAGAAGTACTGTAACTGCACAGCGTTAAAAATTCTTAGTACATAAGGCTGAGTGTAGTTACCCTGCTTTGCAGCCTATGATTTAAATTTCTACATCAGGTCTTCACATTGTGTCAGAACAGTACTTGTAGTCCTTGTTAGCACTTTGTTCTTACTTGTGTATAGCTTTTTAAATGTATTTGTCCAGTTGTGCACATACACCAAGCAAGAGATGTTTGATCACAAACTGAAGACCGTGTTTAGTTGTCTAAAGTTCCATTTTATGCACACCACTGCAGTATAGTCCATCAAACTAAAAACACTTGTGATCTCATGTAGTAGCATTTCATTGCAATTTAGTATCAGAACACAGTGTAGACAAAAGGCTGACATCTAGTCATTGTTACATTTAGAAATAAAGAATATTTTTTTACTTGCATCCATTTACAGCAGTTATTTTTACTATTTTAGCCATCTTGATACATGTCGATAATACCAAATTAGATAGCATGTTAGAGTAGAATAGTTTGAGTTGGAGGGAACCTTCAAGATTTTCATATGTGAGATAAAAGTAATGAAACCAAATTTGTTCTAGTGAGCTGGTAAGAAATATTGAGCAAGTAGAACTTTTTATCTCCCTTTGCTGAAATCACTTGATTCAAAGTTTTTTGATGAAGACTAACACGCTTGTTTCCTTTTATGTTAATAGTATGAATCAAAAAAGAGAATTTCAGCAGAGGAGGCCATGAAACATGCATACTTCAGAAGTCTTGGAACAAGAATACACACTTTGCCTGAAAGTAAGAGGAGAAATTAAGTAGCAGAGTCTCCTTAAGACAGTGCATTAAAGCTGAGTACATTGCTTAATGTCATCTACTAAAGAAGTCTGTTATATATTGACTTAAATATTTGGGAATGGGAAACATTTTTTTAATCTAAACTGTACAATTAAGACTAGAACTTTGTTCAGTAAAGCATAGTTATGTTTGGATATAAATTAATTTCTTTTCTACATTCCAGGCGTTTCAATATTCAGTCTAAAAGAGATTCAGCTGCAAAAAGACCCTGGCTTTCGAAATTCCACTTACCCAGAGACAGGTATGAAAAGCTTAATATTTTCTCTCATCTGCAAAGGGTGTGCTGTGCTAGAGACATTTGGAACTGAAAAATACTTTATTAAGTTGGTCTGTGTGTACACAAACAAATACCAGATTTCTGTAGAGACGTGTAAGCTGAATGCACAAAAAGAGGTGAGTTTTACTAGGGATGGGCAGAGGAGCTGTTAACATGAAAACATCTTTGATTTTCAAACCATTTTACAAAAAAAAAACCCAGTAAGTGCAGTTAAAGGAAAGATGCTGATGCTGGTTTAATCACAAAATACATTACCTTGAAATAGAAAGACAGAAAATACAGATGATAACTGAATATTCTGTTGTGCAAATGCTTTGATATCTTACCGTGGTCCTTGTTCTATTGTAGGACATGGGAAGAACAGAAGGCAGAGCATGCTTTTTTAAAGTGGGTTACGCAGAGTCAAGCCCAGGCCTATCCTATCAGTCAAGGACTCAGATCTGAAGGCAGTGCTCTCTGTTGGTGGACTTGGAATCGCAGTTTGTCTACACTGTCCTCTTCACAGTGGAGTCTTTTTATTTCCAACCTGCAGATTATGTTTTTATATTTGTTGTCACAGTGTGACAAATTTTTGTACAGTTGGTTTTAAGGTCTCCTCTGCCACTAGAGCCAGTAGGTTACAGCTGTTGATGTAACTGTAGCTGCAATTTTTGTGCAGGACTGAGAAACACAGTGCATTATTTATTGCGGAATCATTGCTGCTAAATAACTACTGTCTGTATAGTTAACACAACAGTTCCATGCCTGAAGAAGTTGCAATGGCTTTATAATATGTGAATGCATCTGTTTCTCTTCATAAAATGTTCTACTGCTGCGGGGGTTTTTTGTATTTCTTAAACTGCAGTGTTTCCTGGAATGTAAACATAGCTTTGCTTGGCTATAGGTGAACCATCTTTAATGCTCTAAGTTCATGGCACTTAATTCCTTATTTAACATTGGAAGTATGTGTTGAAATAGTTGAAAAATTATAATGCATATTACGTTTTTGAAAAGCACATGGTGTGAAAGTTGATTCAAACAAGTGAACAGTAACCATTATTTGCTCTCAGACCTACATTAGTTATTGATAAATTAGAGCATGGAGACTGGATCATAAATTTTGTCAGGCTTACTCCAACGTAAGATATTTGCACATTGTTGTGCACATGAGGCCTGCAGAAGCAGTGACTTTTTTACCTTTTTTTTAACTTAGAAATACAAATAGTAAAACAATGATTCATATATGTTGGACCCTGGCTTACTTTTGAAGTTTAGAATTTTGTTACAGAGGAACAGGACAAATAATTACAAGGACATGGGGAATAATGTCACACTTTTCCCACCTTGTTGCTCTCCCATTTGTGCATTATTCACTTGAAATCAACTGGAAAGATGCAAGTTTGTACTTGATAAGAACTCACTATACTACAGAGCTTTTACAATGGGAACTTAGAGAGTTTTTCAGATCTTAGATGTTATCTGTTTACCAGAGATAGTAAACATGTTACTACTATGCTTATGCATCTCAGTGAGTATCATAAGTACACCCTTGGTGATGGTTACAGTATTTTTAAGCATTTGTGTTCACCTTTATGAACCTATTTGTTTAGTGCATCTTAAAGAGACTGTAAATCTTTATTGGTATATTTTGAAATGGTCATGTAAATCTTTGGCTGGTATATCAAGAAAATAGTCATAGGTAACTTAATTTTTTCCTGACATTCACTGTAAAACGTTCAGGGGTCCTACCATTTCTGTTCAGGAAATCTTGTAGTTTATTGTTATTTAACAGTATTAAGTGAATTTTTGTATATTTCATTTTAACTTTATTTGTGAATAGTGATTGTGGCATGTTTGGGGGTGTTTTATTAATATTTCATTGAAACTGGTAAATTTGAATTGGGATTTTTTTTTTTTTAATTATTATTATTTTCTGGAAGAGAGAAATTCATGTGTAATGGTGACTATTGGACCACTACTGCTTTTCAGCATTTGTAAACTGGTTTTACGTTAAATCTTGTAGACCTAACAAACTGCTGTTATTTCTAACTGACCGACCTGTATTAATATTGTACTTTTGAAAGTATAAATATTATGTGGAATTCTTTGGTTTTGTTTTGAAATTTATAACAAAGGCCCTATGTTGTTAAAAATACAGTCTAAATGAACTTGGGGCATTGTTGGAAAGGTTTAGCTAGGTCTGTGTGTTGCGGGAGTCACCAGTTTCAACTTTGGCTGCTTATTGATCCATGCAGTGCAGAGGTAGTGGCAGTGAAAAGTAATGTGGCTTATCCGTGACTGAGGCCGTTCAGGATCTTAGCATCAGCATGGTCCACAGCCTAACCATTGGCACACGAGTCCTGCATGTCACACAGTATCAGAAGTCTTGCCAAGGTCTAGGAGCGTGATACATGTCTTGGATGTAAGCGTGGGTCTCCCACTGATTCCAGTGGTATCGTTCTGTGTGTATCGGGCAGATTTGGCACTGATGAAAAACCTTTGTCCTGAAATAGTTGTTATATATTTTTTATAGTTGCTATGGATCTGATCTAGATTTTATACTGATTAACTTTGTAGGAAATACATTGTAGGCACGGTGGTGTTGAAAGAAGAAGTATCAGAAACACATCTTTTTTTACAGAAGTAGCGAAGATATAGAGTAAATGTTCACTGTGGATAAATGTGAGGCTTAGCATTTCTAGAACAGTAATATTTTATAGGTCATAAAAGAAAAGTAATAAGTGACACTAATGAGTAAAGGACTTAAAGGTTTAACTGGTCAAATGAAGTGCATTAATATATTTAGAAAGGGATCAGCTGCAGCTGACAGAAGGATGTTTCCATAAGAACTTGGCATCTGTGGTCACGCCAGTTTCTTTTGGTTTGTTTAGTTGTCTGTGACTGAAATGCCTGCATCAGCAGAGACAGTTCTGTGACAGCTGCCTGTTTGGGACGATAGTGAGTCTGAAATTGCTGGGCATTTCTATTGACATCCTTTTCATGCAGTTTGGTCTTCTGTCTCCTGTCTTGACAGCATCAGGTGCTGCAAACTTGGTGTCACTGTCCCCAGGAACTGTAGGGAGTGTTGGCCTTTTTGGAGGAGACCTCAGCCGTGACAAAACCAAGCGGATAGTGGCTGAAAATGAATGACTTCCAAGATTTGGTATTGACAGCCTTTGCTCGAAGATGAGTGATCGGTTAATGAGATGGCCTGCAAGTTGTTGCTGATTTTAAGTAGATATTTTTAGAAGATACCTGGTGTATCTCTTCTACCCCAGGGTTAGAATACCAAGGTGCGTGGATAGGTTTGTGTAGGAACGAGGTGGGCTTGAAGACAGGAAGGAGGCAGGTGGTGATGAGGTTGCATGCACATGCAGGGGAAGGTTGAAGGGGAGAGAGGGTGGGACAGGGCAGAGTGGGAGATGTAAGGGGCAAACTAGCTGCTCAGCAGTGCTCTAGTGGAACATGCATCTCAACACAGCTGTGTTATTTTTGTGCTGCTTTACCACAGCATTAAGTAGCCAGAGTGTATCCCTGAATTGGGCAATAAAAGTTAAAATAAACAGTTGTTGAAGAATCAACATACTTTGTATTTGCAAGTCATTTGAAAACACTGCAAGGTAGCGTTCTTTGGGCTGCTTGCCTGTTGTTTGTGCATGTGTTTTCCAGTGTAATAAAGGTACATTGTTTCTGTTTTGCAGTGTTAAGATGGAATTAAGGTTAAGAATACATTCAGTTATTGAGGACAAAATGCATGACAGGTATGTTGTAAACATCCCCAAGCCAAGTATTATAAAGCCAGGAAATACCCAGAATTAAGGTCAGACTTGAAATCCAAATGAGGGTATGGAAATGCACAGCTATAGCACATAGAGACACTGAAGAAATATCGGGATTTTCCTTGTCTGTGGGAATGTGTGGTCACAGGCGTGATCGTTTGGTCACTAACAGGCAGAGCTGAAACAATTCGTGCACCTCCTTAGCACATTTCAGTACCTTTTTCCCCTTAGTAAAGTTTGGCTTTGAAACAAATGCAACCTTTCTGTGAAATTTCTCAGTTCCGGGGAGGAACTTGAGCACTTCCTTTCTACAGATTGTTTGTGTTTGTCATTTTAGAGATGGGGCTTTTAAAGATTAAATGCTACTGTTTGGCATTTATGTGGGTCAGCAACATCCAAGTATCTCACCAACATCCATGTCGGACCAATTTAAGAGATAACAGGTATACCTAATAAAACCTAAAGGAAGCACTGTACAAGTGTTGAGCTAATTGCTAAATGGTAAAGTAAACTCTGGCTGTACAGTTTGGATGATTTTAAAAAGTATAAAAGCCCAGTAGATACATGGGCTTTGTAATTCATACCATACAGCCTTTTCATCTGTGGGGTTCAGCTGCACAGAAATCACACCGTTGTTCTAGGCCACAGTGGAAATTTGTGTTGTCAGAACTGGGATTAGAGTTTAGCTGTTCTAGATCTATTTGTCTTAATCTTTTGTGTGTGATTCTCAGTGGGCTCTACTGTGCCTCTCTTGTTAACTGAAAGAAAAAGATTGATGTCAGTGGAAAAACGTGTACATCACGATTTTCCACTCTTCACGTTTCCTAAAATCCCTCAACTCACTTAAGTTCTGTCATTTTTGAGCCAACTTAAACCGTGAGTGCACACATATGCACATACTGTTGTAAATAACTGTGTAATTTATCATCTGGCTGCATCCTCCAAAATCACTTAAGAATTGGGCCTGCCTGAGCAGATGGCTTTTATGGTCCTGCTAATGAAATATGAGTCTGGTTCAGCTCAGATGCCATACGTTGAAACACATTTTTCCCTAGAGAGCTATGAAGTTCCTTCATTTGTTGCAGTGGGATCTTCCTGCTGATGGAATTGCCATCACTGCAGATTGCAAACTGAGGAGAATGCTCTTCCCTGTCCCCATTCCAACATGCTCTTGCAGAGAGCCTCCCTCCAGGCTCTGCATGGCAGTGCCAGTGCTGCCTGCTCATCCCCTTTCACACCCTGGGCTTCTTTTTTCCAAGACTTAGTTTTAACCCCATTCTTTGCTTTGCAAGAGGAGGCAGCCGGCCTGGAGCCACGTTAGGAATCATTAAGGTTAGGTTTACCCATTTGCACTTCTTCAGAGTGAACACGAACTGATGGCAATCTTTCAAGAAAAGCAACACAACATATCCTGTAGTGCTCTCCTCAAGGATGCTTTTCTACAAATACCCCCTGTGCCCAAGGCAGGCTGTGATGCTCACTGCTCCAGAGTCCTTGCCTGAGGTTTGCTCTCCTTTATTCATTTAAATAAATTTACATTCCTCCTGACTAATGCTGTCAGTCTCTTTGCCCTTAAGAAACAGGTTTGTACTACACCAGTGCAGGCAGAGCACATGTTAATCAGGAAGAGCAGTTACAGTTTGGGGCTAAAATGGATTTCAATACTTGTCATTTTTTAACAGCTTCGTAGAGGTGTGCTTAAGCCTGCATGACCCATGTTTGTTTATCCTACAGGATATACAGACAGTCTCAAGATCTGAAGGGAACAGCAATTCCCTTATGTAAAAGAATACCTGTACTTGCTGTGCCTTTTCTGAACACATCTGGTGGTTGTGATGGCTTCTGAAGATGCTTCCCGTAGGCACAACATCACACAGCCTCTTAATGCAGACTTGCTCTGTAAAAATGAAATGCCAGTCTGTTTAAAGGACCGTCTCCCCTTTAAACAGTTACCTCATCGATGGTTCATTATTCCTTTGGTAGGTACCTCCAGATTGGCAAGTGCCTGTCTGAGGAGACAAGTTTTACTCAGACAAACCAAATTGTTGATGTAATGGACGTGTCAAGTCTTTCCTCTTCTGAAGTTTGTTACTACCCATCACTAGTTTCCCCACCTAGAAAGTTTTCTTTAGAACTGGAGCATCTTATCTGTGCCAGGGCAGATGTGTGCAATCTCTTGGCAAAGCTACCCAGTAGCTGCTGTGACCCTGCTGGTGGATACTTGCTTTCCTGAGAAAGCAATGTAAAGGTAAGGCAGAAATAGCCTGATCATGCACCCAGCCTGTATAGAAAACATTTTGTGTATTGCTGAAGCATGAATAAAGTGTTAATCTGTCAAAAAAACCCTCAAGTATCATCAAATTGCAGTTACTACCAAGAAGAGAGAGTAACCCCCATTTTGTTCCCCAGGAGTGTTGGCTGGAGCTCTCCATGCCACAGAAATACCAACGCTTTCACAGTATTTATTTTAAAAAACATTTATTTGATTTTTCTCTACAGTTAACAGATGCCTGTTAATAAAATTCATAGAAAATTGCCAATAGAATATTTTCTCTGAAGCATAAGGCATAACAATCTAGTGTTTTAGGTAAGCGTTAGACTTGAGAGGCTGGATTGTCTCTGTATAAGTCCTTCCCAATAGGAAGAATGTTCCACGTTATTGACCCACTTGGAAGGCAGATTTCATTTTGACATCCTATTTGTTTTTAATTGACAGGACAAGTAGTGGAAGATGATGTGTTCTGTTGCTGTTTTTACTCGTTTGAGGATGAGAAGACAGCACTATTTATTTTCCTGCTTCTGGGTGTCTTCCCTTAAGTTTTCCTGGATTCTTTGGGATCCTTTACAGTAGTTTGTTTAAATAGGTTTTTGTCCCAGAATTGCTGTTTTCTGCTATCTTTAAAAGTCACTGACAGGGCAGGAGGGTGGGAGGGGAGGTGTGGGTATGCTGAGCTCTGCTGAGCCTTGAAAAGAAAAACATCTGCCTTACTCATAGTAGAACCTTGGAAGAAGCAAAACCATGAGAACTAGGATGCTTTTAAGCATCACTTCTGTCACACGCTCCCTCCTCTCGTGTTCATCTGGGGGTTTTGCAGTGCTATTATTCAATTCTTCATATTAGGTCAAAGACCAAATTTTCATGAGTATCTATTTTTACTTTTTAAACTCTAGAGAGAAACACTTTATCTGTATGCCTTGTTCTCCCATTATTGGCATGTGCAAAGTGAGACTCTACTGAAGAAGGCATTTATGCCTTATTTTAAAATGAGACGAGAGTTGGCTCTGGAGTGTGAGTAATTGCCTCTCAACTTAGTCACTGAAAACATTCCATGTACCTGGGAGGAATCCACTGAAAGAGGAATGTTTGATCTGTGAGCACTGTGATTTATCTCCACTGGCCTAGTCAATCCCTTCAGTTACACACTGCCTTCTCTTCCAATCTATTCTGATTTGACTTTTTATAAAATATTTCTCTCCACTCATAGGTTTTGCATAGATTCATCTTCTGGTTTTGACTCTGTGGGGTGGTACCTCCTGGAGCTCTTAAAACACTGAATTGAGCAAATGGCTTCCCAGGCACTTCATTCTTTTGCCTTGCGTCTTGCATCTAATTGCTCTGTTTATCAGCACTGGTACCTCATACAGATATGGCAGGGTTTTATCCCATTAATTACTGAGAGGGAAGCTCGTGTTTGGTTGTGCAACCCAGTAGCCTGAGGAAAATTCCTGCTGTCTTTTGTCAGATAACCTCTGCCCCAAAAATGGCTTTTCAACATCAGAGCTGCATTAATAAAATGTTTATTTAGCACCTTTCAGGATGAAGGATCCAAAAGCACTTTACAATTAACTACACACATCAGCACTGAAATGCATCCAAGCAGAAAATCAGCAGACAACTCACTGCGTAAACTCCAGAAAGAACGAACTTCTGGCCAGCTGCTTGGCCAGAAAGCAAAGTAGAAGCACTAGTGACCTGCAGCAAACAGGATCTGATACTGGTTTGAGTTTTGAAGGTCTTGTCTGGAAAACCTACCCACATGGTAAAGCTGCATTTAACCCAATTTAGCCACCTCAGAGAACTGAAGATTTGCATCAGCCCTGCCAAGATTAGAATCTGTGGTGCCAGGGTGTCTAGCCTAATCCTAACCTGACATTTACAAGACTAAACCATCACCTCAAGGTAGAGGACATACCAAGTAAATCCAAGTTGCAAGTGTATAGTAACACAGTGCTGGTTTTCAATCCAGAATTCAGATGTTTATACATAAACATCCCACGTGTACAGTATGCCTCTTTACAAGCACCGGGCATTCATTTACAGTCCTGTAACTTTTCCAGCTCTGGGGGAAGGGGAAATGCAACCTTCTGAGCTCTAGTAGCTAGAATAATCTTTCCAGGGAAACAGAAGGCACTTGGCAAGACTGAACAATGCACCTGGAAATTCTCTTATCAGGAATGATCCTCATTCCCTGGGAGGACAGATAGTACCTCCTGTCTTTCCAGCTGTAATGCTGACAGTTCGTAAGAAGTATAGGCCAAATAAATTCTCCTTTTCTACAGAATTATTCTCTAGTGCTGGAAATGTCTGGTGAAAATACACAGCCCAGTTCCTCCGTGTTGCAACACGACAGAAGAACTTGGGCATGAACGTGGAAATGTGGCTTTGTTACTCCTCAATGCATCTCGTGACTGTAACGTTGGTTACGTTTTCCACTTCAGCAAAGAAAAATTATATGGCTATTTTTATACAATTTGAAAGCACTTAATACAAAGGTACATGAATACACTGCATCTTATGGCCTACCCGTGGAGAAAATACTGAAATACTACCATAGGGCTGTTCAATACTAGTTTTTTCTTTCAACTTTTTATCTTAATACTAGAAAATATATAACTCATTTACATGACATTATGCAAAAGAAGGCACAGCCGGTTATAGTTTACACAAGCACAATGCATAATATGCAGGAAAAAGGATTAAAAAGAAGCTTCACATCCTTATTAGAGACATTGTTGCAGTCCATTAGGAAAAGTACTTCATCAACAACAGAAGTGTTCAACACTTGAGAGCTACGATATAAAAAAATTATAATTCATTTAATGCAAAACAGATTTATATATACTTTTATATATAAACACTGTTTAAAATGCTAACATAATAAAAGTAGATTATCCATGTAATGAAAAGTGCAAACCAAAGTAATAGAGGGTTTTCACAATGTCCTTCTCATGACACAGGAGATGACAAAAAAAACTAGCCCATAGGAATGAAGTGTTAAATCCACCAATAAGTCCTTGGCGAGATGAGGCGTCATCAGGATTTCTGGGCATTTGGCGAAAGCAGCACTGGAGAAGAGGCCCCGTCCAGGCTGGGGAGCGGCACTGGTATGTGACCGTTTAGCAGAGTTGGAAACTGTAAGAGGCCAAAAGGTAAAAATTACTCTTTATCTCAAAGCATTCAGCCCAGAAGCACGTGGACTTAGCATTAGCAACTGACTCCAGATGGTTTCGGAACTTCTGATTCCTACACACTAAGATGTGTACCAAATGCCTGCATCAGCCATTAGGAATGTAAAATAGAGGACAAAACCTGAATAACTTGTAAATGTACAGGGATCTATTACTGGCTGTATTTTATATGAAAAGTTCACATAACAACACATTTATCATCACCCTGGGAAAGTCAATACTGTAGAGAAATCTTTCCCACCCATTCTGCTTCGAGAAATGTTTTCCAGTCTACAACATATTAATTATAATACATCTTTTTCATCTGCCTTTAATAAAAGCTAAGCAGCAAAAAGCTCTGCAAAAGTTAGTTGAGGTGTAGTTTTAGGGCAGAAAAAGCACAACTGTGAATACAAAGCATGGGGAAAATTACTCTCAAGTAATTACAGTTTCTCGCTGTGTTCACTAAGAAACCATAAACTACCTACACCAGGTCATTCAGTATATGAAGCAAAATAGATTGACATTTAATATTAAGCTTCTGCTTCTGAAATACTGTGCAAAAAATACTTGTTCAACACAGAAGCTGTATACCCCTAGTTCATGACAGCATCCTGACTGTAACTTGCCTGAAGTGATGTGTATTGACTAGTTCTTAACATCTGACCTGAGAAACACCAAAGCAAGTAGGCGGAATAAACCTGCTGCAGCATGAGGTGGGAATTACCCCAGCAGTAGATACTGATCTGGCCTGAAGGCCCAGCTCCAAGAGCTGCCGCTGGGTTTCTGTTGGCTTGAGAGAAACAGAGCTGAATAACAGAGCTCTCAACTTCAAGTGTCTGCTGTAGTTTTACCCCTGATCAGATCAGTCCTTCAAAAGCCAACTGTGCTATAATCAACCTCTACATGGGCGCAAAATCTGCTTGTAACAGCTTTACTTTTCCACTAAGATATGAGTTAATGATATCTCTCCTCCAACCTTCAGTTGAAAACCACTGCTGAGCAGTGCAGGGGCCTGCAAGGGGCTAACACCACACTCCTGGTGTGGCCAGGACTGGCTGGTACCTCTGGCTGAACCAAGCCAAACCTCGAGAAATGTTTCTATTGCTCCTGCCAAGGTTAATTAAAACACAGAGCTTGATTGCGAGTTCTTGCTGTTCTCATCTTGGCTTCTAAAGCCAGACGTGTAAATTGCAGTGTGTTTCATGTGATTTCTAAAGCTAACAGAAAGAGGGCTGTGTGATATCTGGTGTCTGTCAAGGCAGGTGGCATGCTGGCACTATGGCCTGAGACGGAAATGATGCTAACATCATCCTTCCCCTGGTCTCCACCCCAGCCCAGCTCTTGTTCTTCCTGCTATAGCCCCTGGAGCTGTGATGATGCCTTTTATTCATACACCTCTGTCAGTATCTGGGACTTGACTGTGCCTGCTCAGTGCTACCATCTACTCAGCAGTAACAAAGACAATACACTTCATTTAGTTAGCACTTAATTTAAGCTAACTTGGCAATCCTAACATTTGGCTGCATTTTCTTGAATTAACCAGTTCTGTGCAAGTCTCTTGTAATTCCAGCTATACGGTAATTTCAAACTAATGGCGAAACATCAAAACAAGCTTAATTACACAGCAGTGTGGGTTCAGAGGGAAGACCTTCCAGGTAGGTCATTATATCAAGGCAAATTGTGTGGAAGGAGACTGCAGATTTTAGTGATGCTCTACATAGGCTGCAAGGGTGCACAAGCATAGGTTTATGGGAGTTGCTTTCACCTTGTAAATACTGAAGAAGAGTTTTTACTGGTTAATAAACCTCTATGTGCTCTGTGAGGGAGTATGCACACAGTTGGACAGAACAGGCTCTTCCTGGTTCATTAAAGGAGGAACTGTACTTTCCCATAGGCATATTCTGGATTTAGCGGGACCATGGATACAGATGGCTCCCATGCTGGTCCTTGCACTACACAAAGACTACAGTACTAAAGAACAGCAGGCAGTGCCAAGCACAGTGCTACTGTGAAAAGCAGCACGCACCTGAAAGAAAAAGAAATGCAGAAACCCAACCTGTGCTCCACGCACGCCAGCATGCAAGGGTGCAGGGACAGGCAGGCACTGCAGAGCTGCCCCAGCCTCTAGCTCCTGGCAGGATTCTGACTCCAACAACCACCAAATGTTCTTTCAGCTCCTGGTGCGAATGACCAGGTGAAAGCGACTTGAGACAGCTCCAGCTCTTTCCTCCATTCCCTGACCAGGTGCATGAAGCACGGGCTGGCTTGTGCAGGCAGCACAGGGAGAGCTCTGTCCTGATGCCTATGTAAGTCGACCCAGTAGCTCTTGTGGGCTTGGCTACGCTTCAGCTGTGTTTGTCATTTCCTACCTGCTGTTAAAACAAAGCTTCATGCTCTGCACACTTGTGATTGTGGCCTTTGCTTGAATCAAGCATCACTGATAAGGCCCTTTGGGTGTCTTAGGAGGCAGAAAGCCAAGGCCACATTCAGTTCCCAAGGGGGTGGCCAATGTACATCCATACAAGCTCATTCCAGGCCATGGCGCAGGCACTTCCCTCCTGAATGAAATGTCTGGCTGCTTATAACCATGTGTACAAAAGTAAGGTCCCACAGGGATAAGTTCATCTGAAACACAAATAAGGAGCCCCAGGGCTCCATGCTCAGCTGTCCCACTGGAGGTATAAAGATTTACTGCCCCAGTGAGAACCACACCTGAGAAGATCACTTGAGTCTGACTGCCCAACACCAGCTCCAGAGCTGGGCAGTCAAGACTTCCTGAAGGTTGAGAGACTAACCCAGGGTCCCTGCCTAGTCCCCTCCTTTGTTAGTGTTGGTCCTCCACAGCGGTCAGAGAGTTCATTCCAGAGGTGAACCAGCATTCTTCAGCTGTTTGCGTGGCCATCAGCTGATCAGCATAATTCCTTCTGTGAATTACTGAATCAACTGTTATGCAGCAGCTGGAGCTGCTAATACCATCCCCGCCATCTTCTTCCTAAGCCTCGAGCAAATGCAGCTGCATGCTGTGGCCATTGCTGTTTACTTCATGACTTTTGTATTTACTACATCTCTACATAACTTTTGACATTTTTACTCTCCCAATACCCATAAGCAAGAGGGGGCAATGCTGCCTTTCCCATTTCATATGGAGAGGTCACGCTCAGAGGTATGAAGTTAACTTGGTTGAGGACTCATGGATAATTTGCAGGAGAACTGAAAATGGAGCCTTCAGGTTCAGAGTGCCATTACTGTAAATGCAGCTATCTCCTGTCAGAAATCTGAGTGAGAAGTAGCTCATTCAGGCAGAAGGGTTAATCTACACCTACCTCACTGTGTGTGAGACCCCAAACTGGTATTGCTTTTCTCTGAGTCCATGTTCCACCACTCTCCTGGCTGATCTCTGGCTGGTCTGCACTCTCTTCCTGAAGCTCTGAGAGCTCTTACTGGAATCTAGCATTGATTTCTGTTTCCTTCATACAATACACGTGTGCTTGTGGTAGAGACTGCCCTGTAGGTTCTGACTGTGGTAGAAGGCATTCAAAGGGGGTACAAGTATGAAGGCCTCTCTTTCAAAGTGCCTATTAACTCCTGTACTTTCTTTAGCTGTTTTCAAAGCTCCAGACTGATGTGAGATGTTTCCCTGGTGTCTCTACCACACATGCACTTTCAGAAATGAAACCTGTGCATTGGCAAGACCTACCTGGAACAGAGTGTTTGGTCCCTGCAGCCTGGCAGGACTCAGGGGAGCAACAGGACTGAGGCTGCTCCAGAAATGAATGCTAGACAGCAGTGGGCTCGGGGTCAGCAATAATCCATTTGGGGTCTGCAAGACAAAAGAACACCATATGATGCAAACCTCAGGAGTTACAACCCTGAAAGTCTTACACTTCACCAACTGGCTCTTTTCGTCATGAGTTCAGACACAGAGCATGGCCATCCAGCCCTGCATCCTGTCCCACAGAGGTCAGTACTGGATACCTGCACGTGTCATCTTCCTTCATATTGACTTAATTTCTATTGCGGTTTGCTGAAGGAGAAGCACAGTTATTGTTCATGTGAACCACGCTCATGTGACCATACAAAACACCACATGTACCTCATGTCTGTGAACACAGCCTAATCTCCTTCAGAACCATGTTTTAGCTTTGAAGGGCAGCAGTTGCTTGAACTGGCTGCAGCTTTTGAAGTATTAATGCATTTGCATATGGAGCCAAGAGAGCTTCTGACAGCCTTTGAAGTTACCTCCTCTGATAGCGCCTGCTCAAAATGGAAGAAGTTTGAAGGAACTGGTTTGGGTGCTAGGGGAGGGCACAGCTCATTGCTTGAAAAGAACCAAAATGTCAAGAAGTAAGAATCCAAAGCTTTTCCCAACATGGAGGTGGTTCCTTCCAGTCCCACGGTGCACAAGGATCCCTGGGAATGCTCCCAGCACTCCCAAAGCACAACTGGGGTGGTAGAGTAAAAGCACATGCGAGTCTCCACTCAAAGGAAGAATCATGTCAATTATTTTGTATCCAAAGTAACTTTTATCTTTCCAGAAAAGAACATGAAAGAAGTGATGTGACAGTTTTGAACAAAGAATTTGGCATAATGAGTTAATATCACCAGTGAGCTTGATGCCAATTATCAAATCAGTCCTATTTAGCACAGCACTTAATGGAATTTGAGTGCATGCTTAGCAAGTAAGTACGTGTTTTACCATGTAGGGCAAGTCCCTCAGTGTTCTGCTGAACTGGGGCATCAGTTTGTCCAGAGCTTAAAATACATAAAGAGAAGCTAGAAGATGAAGGATAAGGAGTACATTTCCCTAGTAGCCAGCATGTCATGCATCCTGGTACCTGCCAGCTTCCCACCAGGCCAGAAACACAAACTCCCACATACAGTAACTGGTACCAGGGGTCTCAGTTAACAACTGCTTACACCATGAGCTGTCACATCCCATTGCCAGGACTCTGTGGTGAGCGGGCCCAAGAAGGCAGGTACCATGGGTCATGCAGATTTTCAGGTATGACAGATATATGACTTGAAAAGCAGTGCCTGTGGTGTTGGAGGCTCTATGCAAATGCACAGGAGTACAGACCTGCTCTGACATGCTTGCACTGGAGTTCACTGGAGGGTCAAGCAATTAATTTAACACCAGAAGAGATGGGAAAGACAAGGAGTGGGAAATTAAGGTCCTCCGGTGATGCTGTCATAAGGTGTCTGAAAGGGTGTTTAACACAAAGAGCTTGGCTGCTCTTGAAGGGAATGGTTTCTCTTAAGGAATTTCAAAAGAAGCAGGATCCGTGGAGAAATGAGAAGGGAAAGGACACCGCCATCTCCCTTGTGCTGAGGAAGGTGGATCAGAAACACCAAACCCCATGGAAGAAACCACAGTTATGTCCCAAGGATTAATAAACATGTGGTATTGCTGGGAAAGCAGAAGGTGTCATGCACTGAAACAGCAGGTATGGTGGTCACAGGAGTATCAATAAGGTCAGGGTTTGAAACTGGAACTAAATGATCTTAAGGTCCTTTCCAACCCTAACTTTTCTATGATTCTGTGTTTGGATGACATCAAAAGGAGAGAAGAGAGGGAAGCCTGGCAAGGAGAAAACTTCTGTCTTGATCTCATAAAATGACAGGTCTGCTCAAGATACTTGAGCAAAATACTTGACAAGCAAGCACCTGCGATCATCTCCTTCACAAACACCCTCTTCCATGACCACTGTGTTTTCATGGAGCAAGAAAACAGCAGTACCAGTGAGAGCACCTTTCCTGTGCCACATGACAAGCTGATGCTCCACAAGCAGGCAGGTGTTGATGGGGATTTACAAGACTGACAAAGAGCGCACTGAATTAGGTCAGGATAAATACTCAAGAGATCTACTTACAGAAGAGCCTACTAACCTTAAAACCGAAGAGGCAAGCAGCACGACCCAACAATGGTTGACTAAGGACACAGTATTGTGCCAACTGTACTAAGAGCTCTGACAAGCTATTTCTCAGTTCTTTGTCTCTGAGAAGTTGTGGATATCCACAACTGAAAATGCAGTTCTTGAGAGGGTCTTCTGTAAGTAATGAATAAAACCTGGAGGTGTTTATTCCTACCTAGATACAGCCAGAGCAGGTCCTCAAAGAGACAGGAGATTTGAAACTGAGCTGTCCTCCATTCACCTCTGGAAGCACTTTAACATGCCTAACAACAGTGCTAAGCAAGAGTTCATGTCCTCTGATGACCAGAGTGCTAATGTCTGCAAGTTCTGCCAGAGCCAAGAGCTGGCCAAAGCAAGCCTCCAAATCTGTTTAATTTTTAATGCAAAAAGAGCACAGAGCCTCCCAGGCTTGTTCTCAGTATTGCCACCAGTTAAGCATCAAAACCACCACAGGAAAAGTATGCGTAAACACCACCAGAGCACAGGCTATCCTGAAATTACACATGGAAATTGAAGTGACATTTTGTTTTCTGCCCTCACGCAGCTGTACATCTGGGACTCCGTGTGGAACCCGGTGGGAAGTTCCTACTTAAAAAACATCATTATAATCTAAGGAACAGTTTAAACAGAAATAATTCATCGCACAAGAGAGGATTACACTAAGTAACAATGCTCATGGCTCCTGACTTCTCTGACAAAGAATGCATCTAAGTACAATCTTTCTTCTAGCTGTCAGATAAGAGACAAGTGCTGTCACGCGTACGTTACTTCCCAGGTCATTAGGCACGTGCTGGAGCCTGGATAGTGTATGTGGATACAACCCAGACCACACATGTGCTGGCTGCAGGCGCACTACTTTGTCCATAAGGAAACAGCATGTTGTAAAAAGTTACAAATGCTGAAGTAGCAGCCTGAAGAAAAAGAGTAAGTCAGAATTACATATCCACATGGGCCAAGGGAGAGCCAACAAAGTAACAAGCAAAAGTAATCTGTAAAAGAAGCAAGTACTGAACAAAGTCTAAATATCTCTTTTTGAAGCTAACCAAATAGAAAGCTGACATTTCTCTACTTAGGTATGGAACTGCATGAACTGACATCTTCAAACCCATTTTGCTGTTCTGAAATTGGTTGTGTACATTACATGGCCTTTCACAAGGGTACTCCTCGTGACCGACCAGTGGGTACAATGGAAAGCCACCTGAAACATCCTCTTAGGCAGCAGGACCTTCCCTGAGCCTACATCACTCCTGGAGCAGGAGCTGGGAACTGACATCCTGTTCTGCGCCTGCCCCTGCGCTTGTAGGTGTCTACTGCTGGGACATGATAAATCAGAGATCGTCTAAGATATGACGCATGCTCTTCCTAGGATAATGGGATAGACTGCAGATTTCCAGCCTAAATTATGGCTTTAGTTATTTTGCATTTTGGTATTACAGCCACAATCATCTACCTAATTCCCTTCTGCGTGTGTCAGGGGTAGTAAGTACACCAGTTTATAGATGAATGAGAACACTAAATGTTCGAAGAAGTCATTTCAAAATGAGGAAACGAATCTCTGTTCATACTGAGTTTGGGGGCAGCAATAAATTAAAGCGAGTTTGTAATAACTCATGTTGTCAGTCACTGTGTCTGGTTGGCATCTGATGTGATTTATTTGTCAGATTTGCTCCCTACGAGCAAAATACTTACTGTGGTTATACCACAGTTAGAGGTTATAAGAGTCTGTCAACGCACCCCAATTTTGGTTTGCCACACTTCTGTTCTTCCTGCCAAACTTCACTTCAAAGCTTCAGAGTATCAAAAATGACAGATAACGGCCCACAGAATCCTCTGCCTTTGCAACACAACCTTGCTATCTTGGTGGCTTACAGATGTGTCTGAACTGCAAATAAATGACAGCTTGTAACACACACACCCCTTTGTGTTTATTTCTTTATTTTCAGTTTGTTGCATTCAATGCCAGTATTTGCATTTTTACTGGGGAGGATGGAGGAGATGCTGGGGGTGCTCCTCACTGGGATAATTTCACTCTTGGATTTGTTGGTCTAATTTTGCAGCTGCAGCAGCTCACCGACGGACACAGAAGGCCATTACCTATGATTTTCCTCTCCTCCTCTGACCTCCTACATTTTTTTTCCTGGACTTGCTTGAAAATGGGAACTCGCCATTGTGATTGCACAAATGTGATTAAAGAGAACAAAATAACGTCCTGGTTATTCAGCAGGTCTGTGCTGAAAGGAAGCACTGGCAAGGCCTCTGTGGATGCATAAAACTTTGGAAATTGGAACTGGCTTACAAGCCTGCCTTAGAAAGTACTTAATTTACTCTGTATTCAAAAGCTAATGAAAAGGTCACACTGTCTGAAACCCAACCAAGCATCTCACAACGCACATACTCAAGTCATGACCTACAAAACCCTTGTGCTTTTCTTGCTGGATTTTTCCTCCTTGTTTTGTAGACCTGGTTTGAACTGACAAGCAATTCACTCATGTTCACTAATGGCTGCCCATCTTGTCATCCTTCCAGGTAGCCTGTGAACTGTGACAGCTTTTCCCACACTCATGTAGGAGCCCCAGGAAGAACTTACTTTCCACTCTTTTTTCAGACCTCTGCTATGTTTCCCTCCTCCCCATATATTGGTTTTTGTCCCATCAGATGGACAGGTACAAAGAGGTAACACTCCTGGCCACACGGAGGGAATACCTGGCTACAGCAAGAGTACAGAAGACATGCAGGCCTCACCTGTGCAGTGAAGAAAGCTGGAGTCAGGGATCCTGAAGGAAGCGCAGGGCTGTTGAGGGCAATTGAACCGATGTCAGTGCTGGAAAGGACCATAGGTGGGGCAGAGATTTCCAAGCCTTTGGGTTTTTTAGCCTTTGGGGGAAGAGATGGAGATTTTGCCTTGGAGCCTGAGGAGAGGTTCAGAGGCTCAAGGGAATCTGAGTCGTGGCAACTGGAATCGAGGAAGAGGCTCCTGTGATCTGCAGGGAGAGGTGAGGTGGGAGACAGAGACGGTGACCGGGAGGAAGATGACGATGGAGATGAAATGCTGGCACTGTTGGGTAGCATTAAGGAAGATATTTTAGCTGATACTGATGAACTGAGAAAAGCAGAGGCAGCTGCTGTTTCAGAAGTGGAAGGCAATGACACCATGGGCCTCATAACTTGTTTGTCTGTTTTGTTTGTCACAAATCTGATGACAGTCCGAACCTCTTCCACTGGTGTGTTTCCTTCTGACTTCTCCTCCAGTTTTTCTGTTTTGATTGGCTTGTAAAGGTCTGGCTGGTTCTGCAGAGAGTTGATAGTGAAAGAGGAGTACAGGCCAGAGTGGATATATTCATTACGGCTTGTGCTTTTCAGTGCTGACAAGCTGTGCTTGTGCTGATCCCTGCTCTCGGAAGGCATCTTACAGTCGCTGTCCTGCAGCAAAAGGCTCTCTCGGCTGATTTCCACAGCATGTGGATCCATTTTTAAAATCTCAGGAAAGGAGACAAACTTGTACACAAATTTCTGCCCAATCACTTTCTTGATGATGTTCTGCAAACACAAAAGGAGATGCTAGAAAGATCAGCATTTTAGAGGCACCGAGTACAGCAAACATAATGGAGTTTATAAGAGTAGGGGGGTACTGATCCCTTCTCAAGCTGAGCAGGTCATTCCATGGGGCTCCTAACACTGTTCATCCTTGGCTCATTCCCATACCTTTGCACACCAAGGGAGATCACCTCTATTCCTCATGCTGCCTAACAAATCACCATTACTGGGTGATACAGAGCTACTAGTGGGCTATTTTTCCCCACTTCTGCTGAGGTAGCTTGGGAATGTTTTCTTTCCAATAGAAACAATCCTGCCACCTTGCAGACTCAAGCCATGCCACCATTTGAGTTTCACAATGAAGGCAAACTCCCTCATTTGTGCTTCCCAGAAATTACACCAACTACCTGGAGTATGAAATATCTCAAAAGGACAAAACCACTTCAGCCGCCACACTCCAGTCATTTTGCCTCTCTTCCTGACCTCACGCAGAAGGACTGACCTAGGCTGACAGTGGCCTCCTTCTTTCAAGAGTTAAGAACTATGTCTGTGACAAATGCAAACACTTGCACAGGTTGGAAAAGTACTGTATGCCCTGTGTTGTCTCTAGGTTTGAATGAGGGTGAGGATGATCACTGGTGCAGGCAGGCGCTTTTCATCAGTCTAAAGTGGCCACTGAAATTAACTATTAAACAAAAAAAATCCCAAACCTCTCAAGAGTTTGTAGAACTATTTGATTTTTCTTCACATTTATCACAATCAAACCACCCCTTTATAGAAAGAACTGATTCCTTTTGAAACTGGCATCTCTCATGAGGGCCCTGTTCCCAGTCCTAGCTCTCTTCCTGCAAACCTGGGTACGCTGCCTGCTCTAACACAATGCATGGCATCCCCAAGGACACGATGTGAGCTCCTCCAGAGAGACACTTTATGGCACCAGGTGCTGGCCTAGCCTAAGAATGGGCCTGGAACATTTCCCACCCTAAGCCATGTGCGGTGACAGATAAGAAGCAGTGTTTCCTGAGATTTCCATAGTGATTTCTCTCTTCTTGAAGGCCCTGATAGAGAGTGTGTCTTTAAGCCACCTCTGAAAAACTCTTTTTCAAGAAGCTTCCCTTTAGTGCAGCACATGTGCCGCACCTCCAGGTTATACTCTGCAAACAGACATTTGCTTTGCTGTACATATGGGAATGTAAACATTTACAGGATTCCTAAAAATCAAATTTGTTTTCCATTCTACCACAGATCCTGAGACCAGAAGAGGAAAGACTTGTTAAATTGATTGAAAATAAAAAGATAAATTAATACAAAATCATCCCTACTTATATATGGGTAGTACCCAGTGCTTGCAGTGCCTGCACTACCCCTTTTTGTCACAAAAGCAAGGCTCAGTTTGGGAAACAAGAGTCTGCACTTGAGTATTGGAACCTTTTCTGTCTTTCAGCCGAGCTGCTGCACTCTGTAATTCATCTATCTGAATATCCTGGCATCTCATCCAGGCACCTTCCTGAATACAAACTAATGCGACAAAGACCCTTGGGATATAGCTTTGCTTCACAGGTCAGGAACTATGTCACAAATGCAGAAAGTTGTTTCCCAAGTTGATAACAAGGATCTGTAGCAAGAAGGAGAATTAAATACAGCAAATTCAGACTAAAGGCACAAAACTGCTCTCTTCCATGCCAAACTGTATGCATCTACCCACCTGATGTATCCTGCAATGCCTATTTTTGCCCTCCAAAAGCTCAGTTAGCCCGCAGGATCTGTCTGCATGAGCTGTAATTCCCAGGGGTTAGATATTTTTGGCCTAGATATATTTTTTTCATGCTAAGTAGGTGAAACATTGGATGGACATGCTTCTTCTGCACTCAACATTACATCCTTCTTGAAAAAGGCAAAACCTCCGAACTATTCACATACCAAAAGAAACATCCCAACAGGATCTGGTTTTCTTTTTCTCTGCATTATTATTTAAAATAATGCCTCCTTTCTGCTCCTGGCAGCTCTGAGTTATTGTTACATCAAGCACTGCCAACTGAGATCTTACTTGGAAAATGTGATCAAGCAGCAAAAGATTGAATGTCTTTAAGGGCGGCACTTCCATACCAGTGCAGGCTTGGAACAGAGAAACATTGCTATAAAAAGCAACTGAACGGGCTGGTGAGTTTATACTTCCTCTGTTATTATTAAATATAGTGGTATTTTCAGAAGGTCTCAGTGCAGCTCCTCTGACCCCGTAAGCCTGCAGAAAAGGCCCACTTAATGATGCCTGGAGATTAAAAGGATTCTAGTGCAGATCCCAGAAGCACTTTGCAGGCTTCTCTTAAATGTGGAGCCAGAGGGAATCTCCATCTGCATGTAAGAGAAAAGAAGGACGCAAATTAATTAAGTGCCTCCAAAATGCCACTGACTTTCCTGAATTTTTTTACATATAACTGAAGTGAAGGTAAAGAGCAGCTTATTTTTACCATCACCTCAGTGATTTGTCAGAACCATCCTGAGCTGTGGACAATAGTTCAAACCACAGAAGACAGTAACAGGCATCAAGACAAGCATGGGTTTCCCACCCTCAGTTTGAAAGGGCAAAGATTTTTTCCTTGTATAAAGACTGTGTTTGCAGGGAGGGTAAACCACACACTCGGTAGCAGGACATACAGTAAGTGTATGTGCACATTTAGCCTGTTTGTTATTTGAGTTTTCTAGGTAGATCCCTCTTGAGCAGGCTTGCAGTGAGTGCTGGTGGCTGCACTGGCAGGGATGGTGACTGCTGGGCCAGTGCAGCGGCTGGGGAGAACTGGGCAAGCAGGAGCAGGGCTCCATCCAACAGCTTAAAAAAGGATAAATCTTATCAAGAGACAGCACTCTGATGTCCAGAAAGAGGGCAGGAGCTGGGAATGCCCCCCTTCCCTTGGCTTCTTGACTGGTCCTCACTTGAACACTTTACACTTCCCCTCCTCTGTCCCCAGACTGTAAAACTGATGACAGCAAACATAAGTACCTGCCACTGCAGTGTTTGAAAGCTACCCATACAAATAGTACAGCACTGCCTGATGTCTGCTCTAGCACAGCAGCTGTGTTAGGGAGCTCAGGCTTACTCACACCACATCACTTCAGACTCTCAGTTCATGCACACCTCGAAACCCAGCCTTACCCAAGTGCTGTGAATCAACTGGAGGGATGGGGCTCTCTCTCTGTCCTTCACAGACCAGCTGGCTGAGCTAGATGCCAAAGGCTCAGTGGTCTGGTTCCCCCTGCGGCTTAAACCAGGATATAACGTGGTTGGAGGTTTTTTGTGTCAACTACACTTACGCACTACTACTTTAGGAAGCCTTCCTAAAATACACAGGAGCTGTTTGCCCATCTCAACAGCATATGACCTCTGAGTTTCTTTCCACTTTTTTCTTTGCTCCCAAAGTTTCCCTGTGCATTGGTACAACTCAGACTTTGTTTCTGCTATCATGTGTTTGTGTTTTATTTTCATCAGCTCTGACTCTTACTCCCTGTTTGAGCCATCCAGAGCTAAGGCGTAACTATATGACCAGTGCGACAGAGGGATTTTAGTGGCTTGGCTCAGACCTGCTAGCTAGCAAGTTTGCTGGCTGCAGGAGCCACTTGGGAGGCTGAGCTGGGAAACGGGACCCAGCTCCTAGTTGAACTTCAGACTAATGTGGGGCCTCAGGGGCTGGAAGACCAGACTGGGACTTTTTTCCTCTTCCCAGTAATTGATCTGAGATCTCAAACTTTACAGCAGAACAGGATGAACTTGTCTGTAGGTATTAAACATCCCTGCTTGGGAAAGAAGGAGAAGGATCAGAGCTGTAACTGCTGCACTTAACTCCCATTTGGATGTGTTGCACATTTCCTAGCTCCAAGAGTACTGAGGGATGCAACACATGCAGGGATGCTTAGGCTATGGATTCCTCACAGGACTCTATAAGGAGGGAGCCAGGCTGCCTCCAAGCACTGGGAACCCCACCCAGAGAGGGCTGCTCACACTCCAATGTCTGAAGTATGTATGCTGGTACCTGTGGCTGCATGATTTGCTCTAAAAAAGATGGGCTATGTGTCCACATCAGCACGTGCACACAGGCAGATTCTGTTTATGCACTCTGCTTATTACACTGTGTGTGTAGAAGGTAGATTTCTATGAAACATTTAATGGAGACACAGCTGCTACCAGATTGTGCAGCTATACTGAGCTTTGGAAGCACAAGGCTCTCATTTAGCTGGATTTCTGTCTTTCCTTACCCACCTCCATCAGGAAGACAAAGGCCATTCCTCTAGCTGGCACCTCTGGCCAGGTTCTCTGCTTTCTCTGCTGCAGTTCACTGGAAGTCCCTTTCCTCTCACATCAGACATGAACTATAGAATAGTTCACTCCTTGTCACTCCTTTCAAAGAGGCTCTTAGGTTTTCTCCTCTACCCATCACCTCTTACTGAGTATCAAATTCTTTACTTCCATCTTTCCATAAGGACAGCACTCAATAACCACTTCTATGCCATTTCACACAAGCACTTTCTTGACTTCCACACATCACTTTTGAACAAAGCTCCTTCCAATTCTCAATAAAGCTATTTTCTAATGCTCCTTCAAGTATCTCCTTGTAATATCTCTCACCTGTACCACTACAAAATGTAGAGCTGCTATTCTAGCACCATCGTACCACTGTTGTTTCATTGTCATGTTCTTTTTCCCTGACATAACTCAAGAGCAGACCTTCCCAAAAGTAAAATAGTGGTTTCCATTATCAGTTTATATCCTGAAGTTCTCTAAGCAGACCAAGCAAGGACCCTCTTCCCAGAACAATTCTTCCATGCCACCACCCACACTTAGGCATTAAAAATAGGAAAAATAGGAGTGACCAAGCTATTGGGTCTGACTTGTTAAAGGAGGGAATGCCATGACCACCTCTGAATCCTAAGAGCACTTGAGAAGCTCTGTCCCCTGAGCACTGCAACGGGCACAAAGAAGCTGGTATTATTGATATTCTATACATCATACTGCCAACCTACCTCAATAAGTGGGCAGCCATTAAAGAAACTAAAATGATTTATTCTGTCTTTAGAAGACAGAATAGCACTCACTGAGCAAGGCCTAGGGCCACATGCTGCTAGAGAGGACGCAAAAATACTGAATAGCTTCTCATTGCAATGGTATGTGTCTGTGTAATTAAAGATGCAGCACAACTCATGCAAACACTAAGGTTACCCAGGGAACTGCGATTCTTACATTTCCTAACTTCTGAGGGCTTGATTCCACAATAGTTACATCCTATTAATGTCTGTATCAGCATGGAATTTCCTGGGTTCGCCCTCCTTCCCTCTAAAAATCTAATGGGGAAAACTCACTAGCTTCCCTCTTCTGGTGTCATCTTGAAATACTCATGGGGAACTTTAGTAGTCCTGAAACCTCCAGAGGCTTCTAAAAGATACCTGTCATTACAGCTACCATAAAACAAAGCAACTAAGCAACTCCAAAAAAAAGAAACCTACTAATTCTACTTATGTTTTAGTTCTACACATGAAGCTAAAGTGCACTTTGTGGGAATAGATGTGTAGTGTTTCCTGAAAGCATTACAAGAGATTTCTCAACAGTGGAAGTGTGTGACATGATGGACATGCTACTCAAGCTGTAGGTAGAGAGTGGAGGATGCCTTTCCTCAATGTCGTTATCTGTTCTGCTGCTCTGTTGAGGCAACAGGGGAAATGCATTAAATAAGAAGGGGGAGGTGAATTTGCGTAACAAATGAAACAGGAAATGGAAAGTCTTCAGATTATCCACAAACCTTCAGCAACCAGAATCATGGTAGCAAATTACAATCAAGACATGCCACACTACATTTCCTGGGGTGCTTTATATGGTAATTTAACATAAATCTAGCCATCAGCCTCAACAACATGTCATGGTTGCTTTCAAAGCCTGGCTAAGAACTTGTCCTAATTGTGTTATTCTTCCCCAGTACTGGAATTAATTTACTTTTAAGTTCAGCTGAACCAGATGATGAATTTTAACAAGCTAGTGTTCCCCCCAAGCAAAAGGCAGAGCTCATAAACCCACATTTATCCAGTGATCAGTTTCTGCTTCTCCATGGTGAATAATTTCAAAGACAAACCATGAAGCAGCAGCTCAGTCAGTGTCAGCTCTATGCAGCAGCAGCAGAGGGCAGTCCAAGAAAAGAAGGCCCACCCCATGTGCCACCATGATTTCTAAAAGATCACTGCCCCTTGGCTCAAACTCACACGCTGCCTGACCACTTGGGTTATAGGTAAAGAAGTCCCTGTTGGTAATTTCATAATGAAGTCTTCTCCAGAGTTCTGCGTCTTGCCTTCCCCACTGCCACTCCCCAGCCTGCAGCACAATGTTTATCCATTTGCTCAGTGTGCATCCCATTTGACCCAGCACATCCAGCTGCCAATGCATCCATCACTGTCAATAGCAAGGGAAGGGACAAGGATCTCAGAAGGCTCTTTAAGGCTACCTCAAGGTCTAGACTGCTCTAGGTTTACCCCACAAAATGGTGAATGGTCCAGGGGAGAGGAGAAAAAAAAGTCACCTCACCAGACCTTTCCCTTATGTTTTGCAGAAGAGAAAGAAGAATGCCAAGGAGCCTTTCCTTCCCTCATCACCTTCTTCCCTTTCTGCGCCATGCAGCAGACTGAACTGAAGGCATAGGAAGCGTTTAGGACTAAATGCACTGCTGAGCACTCCCCTGCCAGACTACTAGGATTCATCATCTGCTATCTTATGTCACTATCTCTCACACTTCAAAACCTGCTGGAAATTCCCTGTCCCTCTGCACTCTGCTAACGATCTGCCTTTCTCCACTGCTTGGGAGCCAACAGAACCCAACACTCCACACCCAGACAGAGCGCGAGAAGCTCCCACTGTTTTCTGCTAAAGGAGTTACTCCTTCAATTTACATAGCAATAGCTATGGTTTTGGTTTGGGGTTCAAACCCTGATCACAATACCGAGCAAAGAAGGAGCTTATCCTTCTCTCCATAGGAGCTATGACCTTCATTGGGCTACAGAACTCCTGGAAAAACAGCCCAAATGCTTGTTCCAGACCTAGATGGAAGCTGTAGACAGAAGAGAACACACAGTCCAAGAAAGCAGGTGTAAGAACAGCAAGCAATCACCTCAGCCAGAGGCCTAGTGACTCTGTCACCCTGGTGACAGAGAAACTGTGGAGCCACTCCTCTGGCAGATGCTACATGAGCAGAGACAGCACAGATGACTGAGGTGTGTGTGTGCTGGGGGGGCAACTGAAAACAGTGTAAGGGTTAAGAAAATAAAGGTTAAGGGATAAAAGGAGAAAGGGAGCCTCTAAGAGCTCTTATGCCTGAAAGGATCAGAGAGAGCTCAAAGGGCAAGTGCTACAAAACTCTCGTACCTTGTTTCAAAGCAGTGTTCGGTCGCTGTGTATTTGGGCTCTGCCTGGATATGCTGTTCACTCACCAGCAGGCACTCTGTCTCCATTGGTCCCAGTCAAGTTCATAATCAGAGGGGTTAGAGTCATATAATGAAACGTACTTCCCCATGCTGAGCAGAAGCCTTTTTAGCACTTAGTGAAGGGGAATTCATCACGTCAACTGCCTGGAACAGCCACTGCGCTGTGCTCCCTGAATCCTTTTGCGCCTTCTCAGTCAGGTCTCCTTTGAACTTGTTAGTGGAAAAACCTGACTTCTAATGGACAAAACACTAAAAACATTTCACTGCAAAGCTTCAAGCCTTAAACCTGAAATTAAAAAATTCTTACAGGAGGAGCCCTTCCAAATTCCAATGTGAGTAGTGAAAAGTCTAACCATCCAATTGTGCACAGCTAATTTGCAGTCAGCATGGGATTTGACTGCTGCATTAGCCTGGCTGCATAGCGCCCAGCCCACTGTGCCCTTCACAAATTAGTGCACTAATTAATACAAGATGCATATAGTGCAGTAATTAATACATTACATAGTATATTGCAATAATGAATACATTGTGTATATTAGTGCAAAAAATAACACATTTAGTGCACTAAATAATACATGATAACAGTACACTGAGCTGACTTCAGCAGTAGTATCTAGTTTCCTCTGCCTTGTGCACACAGTAAACATGCCATAATCGTGCCAAACACTGGTGTTACTCACTGCATAATCTCATCTCACTGCCTCTTCTGAAAAACCATGAGAACAGACCACTAAGCATGGCTATGAAGTTTTCCTTTGTAGTATACAAAATCTGTAATAGTCCTTCTTTTCCATATTTAATCTTCAAGAATATAGAAAATAGTAAAACTTAGACATAATTTAGACATGTTATTTTTTAAAATCCAATTAAGAGGAACTAATCCTGAAAAGATTTAATATTAACCAATAAACAAAATATAATGTTAATCCAAAAAAGGGTGGCAAAACAATTTGGAAACTCCTTGAATTTGTTGAAGTCAAAAATTGAAAAAGGTGAATATGCAAAATCTTTAGCACCTCCATACTTGTGCTCTGCATTTTATTCCTCCTAGTACCTTAACACGTCTGAAAGATTCTCTTCAATCTAACACATATCCTGGTTGCTCCCTGTTCTTGTTTTTGCTTTCTCTGTTGCACTGTTGCCACCTTGCTTCCTGACGAAGAATAAGACCAAGGACCAAATGTCAAAGTGAAGGATGGCTTCATGAGAGTGACAGTGATCTTACATACACCCACTACACTGCAGAGGTTTTATTTCCAGGGAAGCTACCTACAAGTAACTTCTACTGACCTCTTCTAGATTGTGGGCATGCTCATGATGGCTACAAATAAGAAGCTAATTGAGTGATCTAAAAAATTCCAGATTACTGTGTTCAATATGTTATTATTTCAGATTTCAGTTTTAAATAAAGAGGCTGAAAGTGGAGCTCCCAACAGCCAACAGCCCTGTGCTAAGTGCATGCCTACGCTATCTGCCTGTAACCAGCTTCTGAGAATACACAAATAACCGCAGCTTATCAGATATAAGTTGGCTGCCTAAACTGTGCTGACTTCTTAGGTCTTATTATTTCGATCAAACCTCAACAGATGTACCTGCAAAGAAGCAGCAAAATTCAGTAGGTCTTGCAAGGGCAGAAAAATTGGATGAAGAAACCTCCACCAAAGCACATGTATCATTATTTTAAATTGAGATACTCAGATGGCAAGTTTCCAAGTGGCAGTAAATTTAACATTCTACAGCAAATACAGTCTTCATGTGAGATGAACTCGGTATGAGACTACTGCCTTGACAAATGGACCCAAACATATCCCTGCTCTGACACTCACCATCTGATCTGATGCTTTTCCCTCTGCTTGCTGCTTTTATTCTGCACTTTCATGCGGTAAGACATGACATTAGTGCTCTCTTACATACATCACTGCTAATTAAGTGATAGCAACATATAACCTGGACTGCTGTTGAAGCTAACACAGATTTTGTCCTAATATGACATAGTGGAAAATGTCCAAACTCTTGGAAACACTGAGCATTAACAAAGGAATAGTTGCAGTGAGATCCTGCTGAGGTAATACTGCAGTCATAACTGTAGGAGTGTTTCAGCACTATATTTCCAGCTAATAAATTAAGATCTAATACAGTTGTCAAAAAGATTTACCAGAAAGCTCAGGAAAGACTAGCTAAAACACTGGCCAACAGGATCTATGTTCCAAATTATGTTTCCCATGAAAACTGTGAAACTTCAACCCCACCCTCTATGCTGCTGAGTTGTTTCTTTTCCTTGTTCTGACATGGGTGATACCTGCTGGTAAAGCTGTCACACTCTGCCTCCTGCATTGCAGTTATCACTGCTGTCTACCACCTCCCTGCATTACAGAAGATCCTATCAAGCTGTAATAATCAAATAGTTCTCTGTTATCAACAGTTATTTTATTGTTGTCAAAAGCTACAGAAAATACTGGGTAGCCAAATGCATAATCACATGCAAGCATCAGTAAGTGTAAACCTAGGTCAAAACCTCCCCTCCTCAGGCAGTGGGATGTGCAGTGTTTTCCTGTGCATCTTTTAGCTGCCTTCTTACCTCCACTGCGATTGCCTTCAACACTGTTGTCTGTTGTAAAAGCTAGTTAGAGGAACTTTTGAATAGCTTCCACATAGAAGTGAGATATTAGTGTTTCTATTTTCTTAGTCTGCATGAGAATAACAAAATTTACCTTGTCATAATAGTATCTGAGCGCTCGGCTCAGCTTGTCATAATTCATATTAGTTTTGTTTTTTCTGAGTCCCCACAGCTTAGCCACTTCTTCTGCCTTGAGTAGCTTGAACTCGCCATCATTAGACGTCCAGCAAATCAGGTGCTCATGTTTCTGGTCTAGCAGCAACTGCAAAAGGAACTGCCACAGTGTGATTGCACTCTCCATACCTACAAGGGACAAAGGAGAGCAACAGTGTGAAAACCATCCAGAAGCAGGTGGTCCACCCAATGCTTTTTTCAGTAACAAGCTCTGTGTAGGAATCATCCTATGTAATTGAGCAAAGGAAGCTGCTGTATCATTTACAACCAAACATCCATCAGACCTACAGGTCTCGCACTGCCGTTTGAGTATTTTTTCCACAGCTATTTTCTGAAGGGTAAAATAAAACAGTAAGTATTTAGAAAAGCACTGCCCACACAGTTCATACGGTACAGTCATCTCCAGTTAGTATCTTCAATACAGTGTATGCAACCACTCTTCAAAGGAACATATGGGAGAGGTGAGATGAAGGGGGAGAAGAAAGTATTCGATGTAACTATCTGGTGAAATGAGCTGGGAAAACTGTGGTTTACTGCCATGAGGAGCATACTGAACTGGTTCAGGTATGTCACTGTGTAGAAGAAGGGAAGGAAAAGGAAAGACCAGAAACCAAACTCTTTCCTCCTCCCACCACAGGCACCTGCCTTACTGGTATCATATGGTCTTTGCTTATTTTGTTTCTTCCAGGGTCTGAAATGGCTCTTTGCTGCTTCTGTTTGCCAATTCAAATAGCTCAGAAGATGCTATCTATTTTGCAGGAATGTTGAAAATTCAGTACACTTAAGCACAGAAAAGTAAGCGTCATTTACCCTGAACTAAGCGTCATTTACCCTGAACCTTCCTCTAACAGGGATCTCTCCTCTCATTATCATACATATGACTGAGAACTAGGAATATTTTTAACAGTTTCTGAGTCTAACTTCTAAGGGTGTTTGAATACTTTTTGTCTCTGCTAAAGGGTGTTTGAATACTTTTGTCTCTGCTGCCTGTGCTACTGAGCCCTCCCTAAATAAACCTTTTATTCAGGCACTGCATTAAAAATAATTAGATAAACTTAAGAATTAGTATATTCCAATTCAGCACAGACATAATACACACAATACTTGGGAGCGTTACCACTGAAGAGAATTTATTACTGAAATGAAGACGTAGCTAAAAATGAGGTTGCCCCCACTTTCAAAAACATTCCAAGTCTTGGTATGTTACCACTGTATCAAAAATGTTTTTCTTGGCCTCTTCTGATACTTAATTAGGACACGTTATGTGTAACTAATGCAGGTTTAAAGATACCAGTATTACTGAGTTACCTGACTATGATGCTAATGGGGTTAATTATTATTTGACTTATCTTTGCACGTGTAACAATGGATATTTTTGTCTTTAAACAAGCTGATGTTTTTTAACTTCCTTACTCCTTTTATTTCTTACTATTTTACTGTTTGTTTGCTAGCAGATAACAGGGCCATAAGACGCCAGATTTACGGCCTGACGTTTCCCTTGGTGTGTGACCACAAGAGGGCACAAAACTTCTGTCTTCCACAGGGAACAGCACAGCAGGCAGCTGAAGGAAGATTGGCCTCTTCAAGTTCGCTCCAGCAATAACGAAATCGTGCCGGGTAAGTTCCACTAGTATAAAGGAAAATAAATCGCATGAGGTAGTGTAAAAGCAACTAAAAGACACTAGAGAATGCTGTTAATAGTATTACAGAAAAGCAGCATTTGGAGCTCTATTTTGGCCCAAATAATTTCAACATACAGTGGCCAAACAAGGGTTTGCAGAATTAATGATGGTTTTCTTGTCCTTGCAGAAGCCTCATTTCTTTAACCAAGAATCCAGTCTGAATGACAAGGACAAAAGTACCTATCCCTGACACCCAGCTGTGTAAGACAGGAACTATACAGCACCTTCAAGAGATGGCAGAGGCTCCAAGTACTGTTAGGTATCCCTGAAACAGAACCACCTATATAAACGATCTGGTACTTTCAAAGGTTTACATTTGCTTCACTGCAAGTTTTATTACTTTATACAAATTCTTTTCCACTAAATGCAAGGCAAGAAAAAAAATCTATAGCTAGAATTAAATAAATTAAATATATCTGAAAGTTATACACTTGCTTTACAGCCTTTAAAAGTTCCTTTAAACTACACCAACTGTGCAAACACTAACATCTTTAATGGATTATTCATCTGTATAATAGGTAATAAAGCATCCCTATTAAAGTGGCAACATATATGCATATTTAATTAATATTTATAAATTTTGCAACTTCACTAAACATGTGTAGGCATATACAGTCATATTCTTTAAAATAATCTTAGTTTCCATTCATCACATACAGCAATACTCCACATAATTTCAGCTTGTATCATATGACTCTTCCAAACAAGAAATCACAAACAGAACTTTTTTTGCTCTGGAAAATTAGAAGCAACTTCTAAATATCTTCCTTTAAAATTGTCTTACAATGTATACAGGTGTTCCATACTACAAAAGACCTGTCAGTAGAACTTCGGCTGAAGAAATTAAAGGTGGAAGAGAGCCACAGAAGCACCAATATAAGGTTTACTACCATGACATTAGCCAAAACAGTATGATACTTCAGAGGTGCAATTCTCTCTATCAGACCTTACATTACATTCTCCTTCAGAGCAATAATGCCTCTTCACAGAGTTCAGTTGCAACTGAACTCACAGTGAAGTGCATTTTGCTGCAGTCTCCTCCACCGCCATTCACTTCTGCCCAAGAACACTCACAGGGTAACAACCTACAGCTAACATTGCACTACACTTTCCATTATGAACCTGTTTTCTGATGCTTATCATTTCTAAAATGTAAACAGTTTTGGATTCCATTTTTATCTACTGGGTCTCATGGTGACTCAGCCATAGGCACAACGCAAAATGCATGAACAGTGCAAGCCTGGGTGAGAACATCCTATAGGAGTACCTATTCCATACTGTATGTTCCAGTGACTAGGGAGAGGTGACTTCCATCGGGTTATTATAAAAAAGGTTACTGCCACCTTTTTCAAAGTGGTTCAAATGTATTTTAACCAAAAATGTGCTACCTGTATTAAAAGTTATTATGAATTATGAGTGGGAGGAGTCCGAAATCTTCAGAAAAGACTGTATTGCATCTACGCCTTTTCTAATTCTTTTGAATTTTTACTGACTCAAAGGGAATTCAACGTCTTGCCTTAATTTAACAGAAGTGGGTGCTAGGATATGACCACTTCCTACAGGGCATTTATTTCGCATTTCATTCAACTCTTCATTAATATTAAAAAGAAATAATAAATATTCCCATCACTTCTGTGCCCAGTAGAGGATTTGAATGCTGGACAATAAATAATACATGGAGCCACATACTAAATTACATGGATTAGACAAAAAATAGGTTTAAAAATCACTTACTTAGATAATGACATCCATCTATGTTACAGAATGAGACAGGCAACCTATGTAAGCAACATGCATTCTGTGCCATGGAAAGTGAGAGAGACTGATCTGAAATCAGACTTCACTGTCCATTGTCTCCAAGATTGGTATGAGAAGTTGAGATGGGATTCCACCTATATTTTGTCTCAGAGATGGCTGGGAGGAGTTGAGATAAGACTCCAGTATCCACCGCCTGGGAGAAAGATATGAGGAGCTGCACTGGTACTCCACCATCCATTGCCTGAGGGGATGAGTGGGAAAGTCGAGGTAAGACTCTTCCGTCCATAACCTCGAGGATTGGTGTGAGGAATTGCCACCCATTACTCCAAGAATTGCTGCAAGACCAGGGAAACTAGAAGGTGTAATACGTGACATGAAGAACAGAGGTACTCCCCCCAACTCATTATAAAAGGGGGAAAAAGTAATCACAAGAAGGAGCCATTGCCATGAGGATGACTCCAGGAGGACACCTCCGTGAGAACACTTTCCACCAATGACTACTGTGGACCCTGAGAGATGCCCTCCATGAGACATTGCCATGAGGACAACTCCCTGAGACACAGGGTACCTTCAAGGGGATGACTCCAGAAGGACACCTCCACAAGGACACCCACCTCCAATGACTACTATGGACTCCTGGGGGACACTCTGCTCCGATACCAACTACAAACCCTGGAGAACTCCCACCACTGGCAAAGATGGATCCCCAGGATACTGCTGAATCGACGGTAGTGACTCCCTCTCTGCACCCCGAATTCTTGCTTCATTTTCTGCCTTTTTTCCAATCTGTCCTATTGTTATTCCTTTTATTACAATAATTTCCCTTTTTTACAATAACTGTCTTTTTGTAATAAACCAACTGATCAATTACAGTACTTGACTTCGTTTGTATCTTAACTTCACTCATGGGATCACAAACAAAACAGGGTCTGACACTGGGGTTTTCTCCAATTGGACCCTGACGGAAAGCCTAATCAAAATTTCATACAGATAAAAAAGTACATTTATTTTTTCATCCATTAACCTTAACAAATGTGGTTTTCCCATCATACCATTCTTTAAACATTTATACAATGCATTTGAGAGTCAAAGATATTTTCTAAACCATGAAATAAAAATAGCTAGGTTGACCCGATCTAAATAGTCTAGTAATTTTATTTTGTGATCAGTTCCACTACCTCTAATACAAATTATCACTGGCATGCTTAGAAGAAATTACACTTGGAAATGCTGTGTTAGAAAGCAAAGGGATGTTTTAGGACCAAGTTTTCTGAAAATCCATTTCTCAGGCAGCTGTGACAAGTAACTACACTAACACCCTCCGTGTTACCCAATTACACTCCCTTCAAACGCGTGTCCCCCCCATACAAAGCCTACCAACTGCATGGTCAGTGTGGTACAATGTGATCTCTACACACCAGATTTTAAGTTCAGGACTGATGTGGGAAGGACATAACTCAGAATATCTGTGCTGATAATACTGCTCCTATTCATTTCAACCAAATTAAGGGACTAACAGAAATGCCTGAACTTGGAGCAGCAAAGTCAACACTGTAAGCTCTCCTAGAACAGAATACTAGAAAAGGACAGACATACCCACACGCAAAGCATCCCATTTAAGAGATTATTTTCCTGTAAATTCCTGGAATTTGGGGGTGCCCAAATTCCTCACTTAGATGAGAGGCCTAGATGCCAAACACTGGCTTTCCCCCTAGTGTATGGAGACTGACTTCTACTGGAATGAGCAAGCATTATGAAAACATTATGCAAGTTACACTAGAAAAGTTAGGACATATGAATACACATGCTGGTGACTGCACTACCTTCTTTTTTTTTTTTTTTAAATCAAGACACTACATGCAAAATTGCACAGTACAAAATGTCAGTAAAGCAGCATTCAGGTCCAAAAGAAAGTCATTAACCTGCTGGGGAAAAGAAACCAAACAAGCAAGCCATCTTAAATCCAAGCAGTAGAAAACCAGGGGGCTCAGAGACAAAGCTAGCTAAATACAAAGCTCCGCATCAGAAAGATTTATGACATAAACTGTGAGTTAAGTAGGATACTCTTTGGAGCATTAAGTTTTGTAGGACTCTTGCATGGAAAAACTTAGAAGAAAAAGGCAGAAAGCTGGAAAGCAGCTCTCTAGCATACAGGACCTCTGCAGAGGACCTTAGCTTCCATACAACTACATTACAGCTGTGTTTTTATCTTCCACTCTCTCACATACTCCAGGTTTCCTACCTAGATTCTTTCTCCCGACTCTATGTTAGCTCCCAAACACCCTTTCTAAAATAGAGCTATACCGCTGATCCTGAACAATAAACATGAACAAGTTCTGAAGGGTAAAACTAAATCCCTCCAGGCATTAGGATCAAAACAAGCCCTTTGCTGCTTTAGAGGGTATACAGAGGAACATCTGGGGCTCTGAGCTATAAACCAGGTTGTGGGACTTCGGGCAGAGGAGGGACAGCTGAGTGTGACAGACTGGCTGGAGAGCCTAAAGGGTGAGAAAATCAGCTGGAGATCAATTAAATCAGGAAGACATAAACGGTGTTAGCATTATGCATTATAGGTAGTCACGGAGATGGCGATCAGACATGTACATGAAAAGGATTAAGAGGGAGAGTCAGGGCAGGGATATTAATTTCCCTTAGCGTGTGGAGAAACTGATGATTCCTTCTGTAGTCAAAGCAGCTGCAAAAGATTCAGCTCCTTTTCTTACGCCCCACCACAGCAGGCGCACACCTCCACTTCCATTTCCCTTACAGGCAAGTGTGTGTTTCTGCAAGCACACAGCACTCCCCTGTAACAGATGCCTTTTTTTCACCCCCACTTTTCGACTCCTCTGGAAAACATGTGTATATTTTTTGTATATCCATTTACTGCTTTTGTATCCTAATTCTGGCCAACAGCACGTTTCTCCAAGCAGTGTGACGTGGGGCATTGTTAGCTTCTCATTCACGTTAGCATTCAGCTTCCTTTATTTCTGCAGGTTGCAGCCAGGAAACTGGAAAATGGGCCACAGGAAACCTGGCCTCCTACATCTGTCCCAGTTTGCAACAGCAGCTCTGGTTTTATTTTTCTAAGTGTCTCAGGTTCATTTTAACCCTTGACATGACCGTTGCAATAACACATAAAGAATATGGCTGGTTTGTCATTATTTTTTTTTCTAACTACTGTTTCTCAATACCAGGAATTGGTATTTTGCTAAACCATACTGATTTTTTAAGTATATCAATACTTAACTGTTATGTGAGCTTTAAAAACCTTTTGTTGGAAACTACAAAAACAAGCCCATTTCATAATGACAAACAGTAAGGAGTTTATTTAGAGAAAAATACAGAGTAAGGCAGTCTCTAGCTGTTTCAGCTATATAAATTTTTAACATAGCTCTAAAGTGAGCATCTGTATGGAAAGTTGAACAGCTTACAAATCCCTTAGGCCAGTTTTTCTCTTTCACATTTCAGTTTCTATAAAAAACTGAACCACACTTATTCTGCATTTGATTACAGAAGCAAAAGGGTGCTGATGAAGAAATGAAACCTACCTAGGATAATCAAAACCTCAGTCAGCTGTAACATTTTCCACTGAAAATTCATCCGTGTACCAGTGATTATATCATGAGAGGTTACAGACAACTGCCAAATCTGCCCAAATGCTTGTTCAGAAACATTTGAAAGAACAAGGCAAAAGTCTGACTCAGTCCTCACACTTTATTTCTCAACAGAGATGCTTCAAGGGTGATAAATAGGATGTGGTTGGTGAGAAGTTAGTGATTCTGCCAGAAAGGAGGAAAAACAAATATCAGTTTGTTTAATCAGAAAGTTTTTAAGTACTCATCAGGAGAACTTACTGCTGATTTAAATGGCCTTGAAAAATTAATCTCACAACCAAGTGTGTAAATATACCTGCTTTAACTTGATGCAGAACTTTCTCTGGTAAAGTTAATAACTCAAACTAAGGCTGCAATCCATACTCGGGGCACTTTAGGGAACTGTCTGTGTGTATGATACAGAACGCTGGTAATTTTTCCACATCCAGCAACCAGGACATTTCCTGCCAGAGCATCCTCTGAGCTCTTCCATTGTGTTGAAACTGCAAAAACTTTCTAAATCAGGACTTCCTCCTATTATATTTCAGAGGCGTCTTTCTGGGAAATGCAGATTCAAGTGAAAAAAAAAAAAAAAGTAAAATAGGAATTCCTGCAGCACCACCCAGTGGAAACATTAGAAAAAGTTACAGGGTGCCTGGCGCACAAGTTCCGATTTGCTGCAAAACTACAGTAATGCTGCCACACAAATCCAGGCTGGTTTAAGGATGTGCCAAAAAAGCACAGAGGGTTTTGCTGGCTGATATCCTTAACAGAGTCACATGAGGCATGCCTATTCTGCTGCCCCAGCATAACAGTCTTCTCTTAACTTCATATTCTAACTTAAGCTTATTTACAGTAATAATTTAGGTCTCCTTCTCAAACAACATTACCCACTGTTCTGGCCCAGCACATTTTAAAAAAATAAACAGACTCCTGTGGTTAAGAGCAACATAAAAGAGACAGCAGCAAGATCTAGCAAAATATTATAGGATAAGATCAAGTTCCACTGCAGAAAAGAAAGCACTAATATACATGTCCAGTAATGCCTCCAGTAGACATGTTTGGTAATACAGTGGAGCTTTCAATTCTTTTAACTAAGTCAAAGAAAGGCTGAAGGCAGATGTCCAAAGGAGGAAAGTTCTGTAACTTCCAAATTAATAGAATAAATTGTCACCTGCCAAGCAGAGGTGTGATGACACCGGCTCAAAAAGACCAGTGTTTTCAGATTCTCCACGAGGATGCAATTCAAGAAACAGGTTTAAACTGACTGGAGTTAAAGCCCTTAGCAGGAGGGAACATGGCCAGCTGCCTCCCCTAGAAAGCCTTAAAAAAATAACCTGCTCAACTCTTTCTCAAGCTAACCGTAAACAGAACTACATAATCCATAATGGCTCCAACCGTTCACTTTGGGACAGACATAAAATGAACGCAGACTCCTCACACCACTTTCTGTCTGCTCATGTGGTGCACATCTGCAGCATGCTGGCAATATGCTACACCGTAATCCCAGGGACTTGCACTTTCAAAGCCAGCCCTATATGTTTATTTTTCCCATATGACTTCCTCTTACATTTTTGTTGGCATCAGTAGGGCACAGACCATGACTGACTGTCCTATCTAAGATTTCTGATAGTCCTTTTGATAAATTCAGAGAAAATATGTACGAAAACAAAAAGATAGCTAAGGAGGGCAGAGGATCAAGCCTTCAGGAACAGTGGCTTTTCTGAAAGTTTACTTGACATGCCGAGCAATGATTACTCCCAAATGTACATGCTTTTTCCTTATCTATACTTCCTTCTTAAACTAGCAGACCAAATGCTTTGTAACTGATGCTAGTGGCCCTACTATTTTAAATTGTGTATTAACACTGTCAACTGCATCAAACGTTGCTTTTAATACATTTCATACTCAATTTTTTTAAACTAATCTTCCTCTCCTGACTGATTTTTCCTTGACTGCAAACTTAGATAAAAAGCAGGTCTTTTTAACACTCTGAGCAGAGAGAAACCTGGCCAAAAGGGCGGGAAACATAATCCTGGGAGTTCTGCTCAGGCAAACCTAGGCGTCTGGTAATTTCCGTGAGACCTAAAGCACAGCAAGATCATTGCAGCTTACACAGAGTCAGAGCTCGCCTTCCTGTGCATGCTGAATTTTCAGAATTTGCTGGATTAGCAAAATGAGCCTTGAAACTATTAAATAACATACAGGTTTGCCTTTATATTGTCATGTTGCAAGGGGAGTCAGTCATAGCATTGTACTGAAAACGGTGTAACACAATTCAGCAGGTAGTAACCTACATACATATGGAGACATTTTACCCCAACAGTTTCTTCCCAAAACATTAGTGCTATCACAGTAGTTCTTGGAGCATGAGCCAGGATGGAAGTTCCTTAGTCATAAAAAAACGAGCAACTAGTCACAGCTCTAGTGAAGGTCTGTATTTCTCTTTAAATGCCATTATTTCTGTGCGGAATTGTCTCACAGTAAAAACCTAAATTGTCATTCTTACATGTCAAAATCTCAAAACTTTTCTATTCTCTTCCTTTCTCAATGCTAATCAAAGTTCTGATATGCATGTTTATCATGTGCTAAGCTAAACTGAAACCCTATTAAAAGATTCTTCTGACATTATTCACTTGTCTATTACACGAAAAAGAACTTAAGGTCACACCTACACATTTCCCCTAACTTTGTTCATTAAACACTGGAATACCCAACAGAACGTATCATGTAATACATGAGATTTCAACCAAGAGAAGATCTGGCTGTTACTCTTCTGTACTGTTTGTGTGTCCTTTGTGCTTAAACTATTTCCCATGGCTGCTGCAAATTATGAAGGTGAGACAAATGGCACACTATTTCAATCATTACAGAAAACTGCTGTATACTAAGTGCCTAGATTGCCTATGTTTAAAAGTGACATCAATACACTAACTGGTTTGTTAGTGTCTCTGCTGCTCAGGATACCCAAAAGCCACTATTTCAATTTGTATGCTGAATCCTGGAAAAAAAATCACATTTAAATAAAACATAAAGACTCTATCCCCTCTCCTCAATTTTGATGAGACTGCAGAGTCAGTTTTATTGTGTCCTGCTCCCAGGGAGCCAACTCAGCCTTGACACTGCTCTACTTTGAAAGCATTTGCATCGCAGAGCTTCAGTACTAAAGCAGCAGTACTGAAGGAATGCTTCAGTCATACTTTCTATACCAGCCCTATTCCATGCTTACAGTTTGCTAAACTAACCACACACAACAGCTGCTCCGAGTCTGCTCTGAGTCACCAGACTTCAGAGAGGTCTATATCTAGAATCTAAACTTACATACCCATCTCAGCTATATTAGCATAACATGGAAGAAATCCTCTGAAGGTAGTCAACTTTCTCCAGATTTCACTAACACAGCTCCAACAGCAGTTTGTTCCTACTTTTGAAATGCTTTTTAAAGATTCTTTCTTGTCATGAATTACTGTTAATTGCTGGGAAGAGATAATAGTGGCAGTTGAGCCTACAAATTTTTTGTTTGCACTGTACTGTGACTTGATACAGAGGCCACTCAACATTACCACAATATAAACATTTAAAAACAATAACACTCATTAGTATCCTTCCCAAAAAGCTTAAACTGAAATATATCTGATCAATTTTCTGCATAACAAACAAACAAACAAAAAAAAGACATGAAGAAATACACAGAGCTACAGTAAAGAGGTGCTGACACCACATTAAAGGCAAATGGATGCGTAATAGAAATCTGTTTTCCAGATGAACTCTCAGCTGTTTTGCAAAATGAGGATGGGAAACTTATAGGAGGACATTTGATTGAAAACAGTTAGATTCTTTAGATGAAGTACATAATCCAAGCCTACTCTTTTTGGTACAACTGTGAAAGCATATTTTACACAAACTTCTTTTTCAGAGAAATACACATTTTGTAAAATTACATTAACAATACTTAATACTTGGGTTAGTTTTTAGAAATCTTTGATCAATTTTGAATGCTTGAGAATCACAGGATTTGCAACCAAATGATTCATTACCTAATTTAACGACAGCTAAAACTAAAAGACAACGTGTAAGATGTAAGTTTTCCTCTCCTACTACCTCAAATGATCTTCAAGTTAGGACCAACAAGATCAAAAAAACCGTATACTTTAAAGCAGAAAACAGGGTTGTTTGCATGCAAGCCAAAATACATTAGTGTAGTAATTGGTATTTGCAAAGATTACCCAAGCTATACTCTGAATCTTCAAATATCTAGTAAATTGGCAAGCAAAGACATGGGTGTGATGGAAACAACTCTCTGAAATATATCTGAGGGAAGCCATAGAATGGGTGATATCCTTCACACACTCAGCACATCCTGACACTGCAAAATTGAGACCTATAGAAGACCAGGAGGACACTTGCACAAAGCAAGCAAGAGCTACTCCAATGCCTTAGCTACATTCAAGGCTTAAGCTACCATTAAAATGTTTGCAACATGCAGTTTGTCTCAGCGCATTAACAGAAGTGCCAACACACTCAAAAATAAATACATGCCTAAGTGCCTGAAAAGATCAAAACAAAGCAAGTTTGTGGCTTCCTACAGAAATTCTTCCCCTGAAGACCCTGAGCTGTGTCTAACCATGCAGATGTAGACAGAACACGTACTGTCTCTAGAAACAAACCTCTCTTTACACAGCTGATTGGTATTTTTCTTAAAAGTTCACAAGTGTCATCATACAGGTGAGCAGATTACAGCACATGGCCATGCATGCAGGGGTCAGTGGATTCCTCCTGAAGGAGAGGCAAAAATACCACAGTACTACTACAGTAGTAGTAGTATAGAAGAAACTTCCCCCAGTTTCTGTACTGGGCATGACGCGCTGTGGTATGGAATACCCCTTTGGCTAGTTTGGGTCAGGTGTCCTGTCTCTGCTTCCTCCCTGCTTCCCCTCCTCC